>CAUYRT010030031.1:0-17775 GCA_963574885.1 Lepilemur ruficaudatus
AGCTGGGACTACAGGCATGCGCCACCATGCCCGGCTAATTTTGTTTTTCTGTATATTTTTAGTTGTCCAATTAATTTCTTTCTATTTTTAGTAGAGATGAGGTCTCGCTCTTGCTCAGGCTGGTTTCGAACTCCTGACCTTGAGCGATCCGCCCGCCTCGGCCTCCCAGAGTGCTAGGATTACAGGCATGAGCCACCGCGCCTGGCCCTTCCTCTTACCCTTGATCTCCAGAGGATGGGGCTGCACTGGGCTCCAGTTCCCTGTCTCACCGGGCCCCCAGCTCTCTTCCCAAGGCCAGGCTGCCTCCTTCCACACAGCCTCACGCACTCTGCCCTGAGCCACCTGCCTGGAGCCTGCCCACACTCCCCTGCGTCCTCCGCGTTTGGTAGTGGAGGTCTTCCCACTCGACAGAAAGCACAGTGACAGTGCCCTTCACCTTCCTCTGCCCATGCTGCCACTGTCAAGGGCCTGGCCAAGTGGGTAAACCCATGGACACCCACTGCATTTCTGCCAACCTCTTGGGGTTGGATTCCCCAGTGCAACCCCTCCATGTTGCCACCCCAAGCTCCCAACTCCCTAGGACTCACATGTCACAGCTTCTGTGGGGACATCGAGGTCAGTGCTGTCCAGGGCCTGGGGGGCCCCAGAGCCATTGCCTTGGGGCATGGGGGGTGCCGCCTCCTCCAGGGAGCCCTCTTCTGGTGCTGCCTCTGCAGGGTGAGTGGGTCCTGTTACTACCTCCAGCCCAGGCAGGAGGGATAGGGTCTGGGCTGGGGAAAAAGCAGATGACTGAGGTATGTTTTTCCTGGGGCCTCCTGTTTCCCAGCGTGGGCCCGGTCCCCAGCCCAGCATGTCGAGTGAGCCCTCAGTCTCTGTGCACCAGTTACCCAGCCCTTACCCTAGCTGACAACAGTCCCAGACTCCAAAATAGAAGGCTTCCAAACCACAATCGGTGAGCGAAACAAGGGGTGGGGTGTGTATGCGTGTGTGTGTGCGTATGTGTGCGTGTGTGTGTGTCGGGGAAGGCCCTGAGACTGCAGTATAAAGGCAATGGGAGAGGAGGCAGGAACAGTGCAGGAGAGAACAGACAGATGGCCAGCGATGGAGAGATAGGGACAGGTAGTGAGAGTGACAAGGAGAGAAAGAACCAGAGGGGCAGCTAAAGGTGGAAGCGGGGAGAGAGTACTGGACCGCAGGGGACTGGCACGGAAGGAGAGAGCCGCAGAAACCCAGTGACCGCCAGCCGGGACAGGAGGGAGGCCAGCAACAGCACAAAAGTCAGCAGCGGGGAGAAAGTCAGAGATGGGGTGGAAGAGGGAGAAAGGGGTGCCATGAGCAGCACGCAGGGAGACAGGGAGGAAATGGGTCACAGAGGGGAGGATGGCAGAGAAGGAGCCCAAGGAACCTGGGGGTGAGGAGCAGGGAGGGGCCACAGGCAGGAAGAGGCAAGGAGACAGTCAGGAGCGCTGGGGAAGAGGCGAACCGCAGCCACATGTAATTACAGTGGCTCTGTGCAGGGGCGGCGGAAGGCAGAAATGGAGCCACCTTGAAACCCACAGTCCCCGAGGCAGCAGGACCAGGGCCCCTGGGTGCAGGAGAAGGAGGGTGTGGGGGACGGCAAGTGGGTGGGGGGAGAGAGGGGCCTGAGCTCCCAAAGCCCCAGCCACGGGTGTGGGAAGGCCTGAGGGTAAAGCCAGGGGTCAAGGCGGGACCAAGCCTGCAGCCTGGGGCAATGACAGGGCGTAGGGTGCAGCCTGAACCTCACATAGACCCCAAGCTGTGCAGTCGGAATGACAGGGGGTCTCAAGAGGGTGACTCCCCACCTGCCTCTTCCCATGTATCATGTTGGGAGAGAGAGAAGGAGCAGGGGAGACGCGGAAACAAGAGACTTGGGGAGACGCAGACGCAGAGGGGACAGAGGAGGACGAAAAGACACAGCAGTGAAGCCCAGAGAGCACCCATGTGCACACCCCATAAGGAAACTGCGAGACACACACAGACAGGGAGACGGAACGGAATCCATCGCAGAGAGCGGAGAGAGCTTGCACATGGCGTCCCTCTCTGAACCGTGTCCAGATGACAGAGAGGGATGAGAGCTGAGGAGGGAGGTAATTAGAGGGATCAGTTCAAGTTCGGGCTGCAGGTCTGGGGGTGGGAGCTGGACGCACACTGAGAGGAAGATCCAGTGGCCCGGCTTCCTAAACAGCCCAGAGCATCCTTCTGCGGCCCTTACACTGAGAGCCCTGAGGAACCCTTGTTCTTCAGAGACCCCGGCCCCCATGGCCAGGAGAATGGAGGCTCCAGAGGCCCCATGTGAGTAGCACAGAGGCTGGCAGGCCCAAGTGGGCATGCTTACGCCTGCCCAGGGCAAACCACAGGCCCTGTCTGGAGACAGGAGCTGGGGCAGGGCTGGGGATCCGGGGGCTCCGGGAAGGCAGCAGAGCTGCTTGCTGGGAGCCCTCACAGCGCCCACAGCTCCGGCTTCCCTCCAGCCCCATCTGCTCTTTGGGCCTGCTGAGAGCCTCCTTCACGAAGCCAAAAGGCTTTTGCACAGTCGCAGGGCTGGGATGGGGTAGCAGGCAAGTGGAGATGACACCCAAGGAGGAACAGTGCAGCCTGCTAGATGGTGCCCCTCCTCACCCTGAGCCTGGCCCACACCAGCTCAGACATGGCTCCTGATGGCTAAGGCTAAGCTGGCATGAAGACGGAGGCTCGGGGCTTGGGTCCTAATTTCTAAGAAGGGAAGACCCTGCCCTGCTCCAGACCCTGGCCCCCAGGGGCTTCTTGTCGTGGCCCCAGGCCCTGACTCTCTCATGTGGTGTAATGAAAAAGGCCTGAGAGAGGAGCCAGAATTTCCAAGCCCTGGGTTGTACCAGTTACCAGCTTGGGCAAGTTACCTTGTGTGAAGGGGGGATCCCAATGCTTGCCTCTTAGGGCTTCAAGGAGTAAATAAAATGCTCAGCAGCGCCCTGGCATGAAGGGGCTTATTCATGCACACCGCCACCTATCCGCCCACCTGCTCCTCCCTCTCTCCCTCCCTCTCTTCCTTCCCTTTCTGTGCTGTTTGATGTAACATTGATTAAGCACCTATGAGGCACCTAGCAATGTGACAAGCACCGGGTACACCAGAAAGAGAAAGACCAGGTCACTGCCTGAGGAGTTCCCTGCAGGGCTGGGGTTGGGGGGGGTGACTGTCACATGCTCGGAGGGGCAGAAGTTACAGCAGGGGCATCTGCAGGAATTGTGGAAGCACAGAAGACAGGCTCCTAACCCAGACGGGTGTACCTACGTGCGACTAGGAGGCTTCCTGGAGAAGGCCACACCCACATGGATCCCTGAACAGGCATCAGCCAAGAAGGGGAGTTTTGAGAAAAGCAGCAGGAACTGGCCCCCAGAGTGAGCAGCTGCAGCGTGGGTGAGGGGAACCACGTGCCATTTGGTGGTGTTGAGGCTGGGAAGCCTAGAATGACAGCCAGGCCATGGCAGGCCTTGTGGTCACTTCCCAGGCTTCCTCCTGATGTCAGCAGGATGCACAGGGGTGACACTGTCAGTCCTGCAGTAGAGAGAGCCAGGATTTCTGCTTTCTTGGCCCTCGGGGTTAGAGAGAGAGGAAGGTGAGAAAGAGGTTTAAGAAGACTAGAGTCCCCACCTCTGTCCTCCTTACCCAGTGTCTCTACTCCCTGGGCAGTCTCTCGTAACAGTCACCTACAGGGCTGGCGACCTTGAACCTGGTGGGAACAGGAAACTATAGAGCCCTGACCAAGGCCCAAGGAGGCTCGTCCTACAGGAAGCCTGCCAGGCATCAGACTTAGGAGGGAAAACTAGGAAGGAAAGAAAACCAAATCCAGTAATCTTGAACCAGAGACACAAAGAGGGACAGAGACCTTTTGGAGCTGGGAGGGGCACAAAGGGGACCCAGCAGACCAGTACTGAGTGCAGAAGAGGGCACTGCACCAAGTGCCCAGAGACAGGGAAGGAGAATAAGAAGGAAGAAACAGTGGCAGGAAGACCCCGTCTGCTCAGGAGACATTGCCCCAGGGGGGCCCAGATAGCAGGACATTGACCAAGAAGCAGCTCCCACCTGGGTCAGATGGAGCAGAGAGGGTAGGCCAGTGGCGCAGCCCAAGAGCTCACACATCAGGAGGCCCAAAGAGCCTAGTTTTCCTTTCTGTGACCGAGATGCCAGAGAAGAAACTCCTGAAGGGTGGATGTGTGGAATGGGCTGCAGAGGAGGGGTAGCCAGTGAAGGCCCACTGTGTGGATGTGCAATTGACGTCCTGCATAAAGGCATGTGCTGCTGAGTCGCACGCAGGTACACCCGTCTGGGTTAGGAGCCTGTCTTCTGTGCTTCCACAATTCCTGCAGATGCCCCTCCTATAACTTCTGCCCCTCCGTGCACATGACAGTCACCCCCCCCCACCCCAGCCCTGCAGGGAACTCCTCAGGCAGTGACCTGGTCTTTCTCTTTCTGGTGCACCCAGTGCTTGTCACATTGCTAGGTGCCTCATAGGTGCTTAATCATTGTCACATAAAGGCATGTGGTGCTGAGGGGGTGAGTGGGTGGGGCTGAAGTACCTGGTTGGAGCCCTGTCCTCCTAGTAGGTGCCATCTGCCCACAGAAGCATCTTTTCCTAATTTGCTCAGGGGTACTATACATGCTGGTGGTATCTCTGAGCAGAAGCCCCCAGCCCTGCACCCCGCCTCTCAAGGGTCTCAATCCACAGGGGAGAAATACAGAAAGGCAACAGCCCCTTTGTTTCAACACATTCTCATTCGTAGCACAGGACAAGTTTCAGGTCCATGCCTGGAGTTCTGGAAAGACAGCTGGTCACAGCAGGGAGCAGAAGAGCCATGTGTCAATCCGTAAGCCCAAGAGGGAAGGCTGAGAGACTCCCAGAGTCGGCAGGGACTCTGTGCACTCCCTCTGCCTTCTGTCCACCAAGCTGGGGGGTGGATAGGTTCGAGCCTGGACAGTGCCCATAGGGGTTCCGGCCACAAGATCCCTGGCTGGTGTGGAGAGAAGCTCGTGTTCCAGAGCTCCAAAGCCTGGTTCCTCAAGTCCAGCCCTTGTCATTGTCTTTGTGGACAGTGGATCTGGGTTTCCCCCTTGGAGCTCTGAGCATATCTGGAGAGAGAGGGCCAGGACCTCATCTGGTTGGAGTGTGGTGGCTGGATCCCCATACTTCAGTCTCTCTTTGGTCTAGGCATTCAAGGCCTCAGTCCTCACTTTCAATCTTCAATGTACAATGATCCAGTGTTTGAGACAGACTGGCCTCTCCATGGCCCTGGGCCACCACCGGGCCTTCTGACCAGCCCACCCATGCTCATACTGTTCCTCTTGACTAGAATGTGCTACCCCTCCCTTCTCCCACTCTCCAAATCCAACCCATCCTTCCTGACACACCTCAAGCTTCACCTCTTCCTCCCGAAAGCTTCTTTAGCTCCTGAGCCAACAGTCCCTCCTCCAAGTGACCCAGTTGCTGAGAACTTAGCTCCCAGTGTCACCTCTTGCTAATTATAACTGGTAGGGAAGTCTGGCTCCTCAACCAGATTATAGCCCTCCCCGACTCACCCCTGTGGGGTGGTGTTGGTATTCATGTCTGCAGCCCCCCCAAAGGTCTCTGTCCCTCTTTGTGTCTCTGCCCATTGTTTGGGCACTCAAACAATGTCTATCGGGGAGTACTGAGCTCTGGGGTTTGGAATGCCAGTCAGGGAAGGGGAGAGAGAGAGAGGGCTGAGGACTAGGGGTGGCCTCTGGCCCTGAACTCCAAGAAGGACAGAGAATGTGGACTCCTTTGATGCACCCATGGTTAATGTGAATCCACTGGTCACAGTGCCGGGCCACCAAACTGAGAACTGGAGAGAGCCTAAGCTAGCCAGTTAGGTTGGGCTGAGTTGATTTTATTTTAGGTCTGAAGACGCGAATTCCCCAGGAAATTCAATTTAGAACCATGAGCAGGAATGTGACGCCCCAGTGCTGGGCAGAAATCTGCTTGTGGGTTAGGAAGCCAGGCTCCTGGGGCTCTCGGGATGGATGGGGAGGAGGCCACTGGGGGAGCCAAGGGTGTGGGGGCTTGGCCACCTGCCCCAACCAGATCTGTCCTGAGTCCCCTTGTGTCCTGTCTGCATCTTGGATGGCTGAGGGAGGGGACTGACTTGCTCCCTGGCTATCCTGCCAGCAAGGGCCCCTGGGGGCAGCACTGTGGCCTTGCTGTTCTGTCAGCGCTCAGGGAGCAGAGCGTGGGGGATTCTGGTCTCAGATTCAGGCGTCTGTGGGGTTTTGGCTGGGTCTCCTGCGGTTTGGGCTTCCTGGGCAGCAGGCTCATTCTCCCAAAGCGGTGGCAGAATAAGGCCTTGAGTTATGAAAGCCACATTGTCTGGCCCGGCCCAGGCTGGGGAGGGGGCTTGCTGGGGCACGGAGGGGCCTCAAGTTACAGCCTAGGACTTAAACCTCCCAGTTGCTCACCCTGGCCTGGGCCCTGCTCTGAGCATACTTAGTCCCCTCCTCTTGCTCCTGGGGCTGAGAATGGGTCAAACGAGGGAGGGATCTTGGGAGGAGGTAGTGGAGGAGAGAGCAGAGAGAAAGGATAAGGGGAAGGCGGGAGGATGGGAGAGAGCAGGAGGCTGAGGAAGAGAGGAGGGGAGAGAGGCTCAGAGGGACAAGGAAGGTTCCCAGACACAGAGAAAGACCCTTCAGAGCCTCCCACCCCTAGATTTCCCTCCAGCCTGGAGTAGCCCAGTTCTTGGAGGAACTTGTTCCCCAGAAGTCCCTGCTGCAGGGGCCCCACAGAAAGAGGAGGAAATCTGAGGGTTGGCCAAGATGGGCTGCAGACATATTGGTCTCATCTATGTGCTGGCCACTGGCCAGACATCTCCTACTTGTCTTCATTCTGGTTTAGGAGACCCCCCAGCTCCACAGCTGGGCATCCACACCAAACAGATGGGGCGCTGAGATGGGCCCCTCCAAACAGGCAGACAGCTGCTAGGTGGGTGTGGAGACTGAGGAGCTCGTCCAAGGCCACGCAGGGAGTTAGTGTCAGAGGTCCAGGAGCACACCTTCAGTATTTGGAAAACCAAAGTGGGGAGAGAGGGAGAACAGGGCTGGCAGGAGCAAGGCACAGAATTACACTACCCTAGAGGAAGGCTTCAAGTCATGAGCTCTGGGCCTACACTCCTGCGCCCCATGCCCTGCCCCCAAACACATCCCAGATGTTCCTGGCTTTTCCCTGAGCGTGACTTCCATTGTGCGCCTCAGCTGAGGCCTCCGTACAGGAGGGGAAAGGGCCGGAGGGGAGAGGAAAGGGCCAAGAGCCACAGCCCGCAGGGCCCCCACCCCAGACCCCCTCAGGAGTCGCAGACTGTCCCTTGGTCCACACTTGGGTTGGGGCGGGGAGAGAGAAAGAGGCGCAGCTTGCAGGGTAGGAGCGGCAGGGGCTGTTCAGCAGCAAGAAAAGGCCGGCGAGGGAGAGATGGCAAGAAAGAGGGGAGGGGCCGGTCGCGCAGCCGCTTGTGGCGGACAAAAGTTTTCGGGAAGCTCTGGGCTCTGCTTGAGCTGGGGGAAGGGAAAGAGAGAAAGACTCAGACAACTCCCCCCTCAAGGCCCCCATAAATATTTACACACTGGGCAGAAACGGCTGGGACACAAATCCCAGACGGACAGACAGACACTGCAGTGTGTGAGAGTGAGAGTGTGTGTGTGTCTGGGGTTGGGGTTGGGGTTGGGGGAGGCCGGAGCCAACTTGGCGCAGCCGCAGCTTCTGTTCCGGGCCCTGCCCCCCTCACCCCAGCCCTCTACTCTGCTTGGACCAGGTCCCTGATACTCAGACTCCTCGTCCCCACCCCCACCAAGCTCCCTGGAGCCGTCTCCCCGAGTCTCAGGCAGGCGTGGGGAGAACTAGTAACTGCCCCCGCAGCCGCCCCCCCCCGCGCTCATGTCCAGCCTTGCTCTCCATTCCGGATCCTACCTGGGCCCGGGGCTGCGCTGGGGGCTCCATGGGGCGCGTCGCAGCGAGGGGGGCGCTGGCTGCTCACCTGGTACATCGGCCCAGGACCTGCGGAAAACAGGGCTCAGCGGGCGCGGCCGACCTTCCTGGGGGGCTGGGGGCGGGCAGGGGGCGATCCGGCCGCGGACGCGCGCCTCCCCCGTCTACTTACTCGTGCAAGCTGCGCGCGACTCTCTCGCCCAGCCCGGTCACCGCGCGGGGCCCGCCATGCGCCTGCCGCGGGCACCCCCGCCGAGGGGCCACTCGGCTCCTCGGTGCTCGCCCGGCGGGCCCGCCCTCTCACTCGCTCTTTTCTCCCATTCCGGCGCCAGCTCCCGCCGCTCGCCCCCTTCCTTCTTCCTTCTCCCTCCAGCCCCCTCGCTCCTCCCCCGCTCGCCTCTCCCCTCCCCTCTTCCCTGGCCCACCCTCTCCCCGCCCCTCCTCGCCTTCCCAGTCGCCCCTCTCCCGGTCCCCTCCTCCGCGCGGGGCTCGGCCCTGCCCCGGCTGGACACGTCTGTCCACGGGGCGCGTGAGGCCCGAGCCCCCGCAGGAAGCCGGCTCGGCGCGCCTCCTCTGCGCTCCGGGAGAGGGGCCTCAGTCTCCCCAAATCTCCGCCCCTCGAGGCCCAGAGCCCCAGGGGCTGCACAAGGGGCTGCGCGCTTTCCTTCGCCTGCCCTAAACTCTGCAAAAGTTTGCAGAAAATCAGGAGACAGAGCGGGAGAAACCACAACTACCTCGGGCCAACTGTCTGAATCATTGCGGCACCCCCAGTCTCGTTGCCCCAAAGATGGAAGCGACCAAGTTCCTCAGGCACCCTTTGCCACCCCCTCGGTCTACGCCTGGGGTCCCAAGCCGCGTGCCCGGGACCTGGGGCCCATGCCGCCATACGTTGTCCCTCTGGGAAATCTGGTCAGTGACTATCCGGCCTCCCCTGTCCTATAGCAGATCTGAGCATCCCTAATCCCCCTGCCCCTGCGTGGGGAATTCGTATCAGAAAACCGACTTAGGAGGCAAAGAGAGATTTTCCAAATTCAGCCCTTGTTCGGGCTCTGAGGCCTTCTAAGATGAGGGTGCTGGAGAAAGGGGAGGGAAAGGCCTCTGCCAGCGGGGCCAGCCGGGGGGCACATTTGCAATTTTGAGCCGTGGTGGTAGGAAGGAGCTGTTGCCAGGCAGTCCGAGGGGGTACAGGGACGCTCAGCTTGGCCTCGGGACCAGGCCCCGACAATGGGAAAGAACATGGAGCCTGCCGCCCGCCAGGTGAGGCTGTGAGTGCCGGTGGGATGGTCCTCAGGTGGGGCCATCCGCTGGGGTGACAGCGTCTACCCGGGCCGCCCAGGAGCCCTGTCTGGGCTCCTCACCATGAGGGCCAGTGAGCAGTTAGGGAGGCAGCTGCGGCGCCACCTCTCCTAGTCCCGCGTCAGCTGGGGCTGGAAGGGGTAAGCTGGGACGCAGGGGGCCGGACAAGGGACTCGGGGCTTCTTCTCGGCTCCCGCAGACCCCGCAGTCGCTACTTACCGCGCTCGCAGGTCCTCAGGGCGCCGTCGGGGCCAGGACCCAGGTGGCCCCCACGGCGCCGGCACAGCTCTCGCCACCCGCGCCCTCGTCCCCGCGATGGGCCCCAGTGGCTGAGGCCAGGAGGGAGGCGGGCCAGGCCGGGAGTAGGGGGTCCCACCCCAGGGCCGGGCTGCTGGCTGCGGGGGCCTGGCGCCCCAGGAGCCGGCCTGGATCAGGCTGCTGTCTGGGAGCTCTGGAGAGCAAAAGGAACTCCCCCTTCCTGGCACGGGTTGAGTCACCGGGACGCGCCCGCGCCTGGGCTTGGCGGCTGCTGCATTCTAACCGGCTTACCTGGGCGGCCTCTCCCGCCACCGCGGGCAGCCCTCACCGTCTGTCTCCGCCCTCTCCCGCATAGGGCCCTCTTCCTCCACCTCGGTGCTGCACCCTCCTGCTACCCGCGCAGGCCCTTGGACTCTCTGTGCAGTAGAAATTAGCCCGAGGTCAAACGAGAGTCACAGGCGAGGCTTTAATGGGGCTCGTGTTTGGACATAAGGGAGACCTTGCTGGTTAAGAAGTAATCAGACTGGCTGAGAGGGCTGGGAAACTTTTAAAGGGGAGAGAGAGAGAAAGTTTAGCACCAGCATTGAAATCATAGCACGGAGAGGCGGGGTTTTGTTGGCAGCTGCCCATCTGGCCATAATGCGTCTCCAAGCATCGCGTGTCTCATTAGCATGTTAAATCTCCACCCTTGGATGCGATCGTTAACATTACAATGAGGGAAAAAGTCTGTGAGTGGTCAATTTCGGGCTTTGTCTTGGGTGCAACCAGTTTATGCTGGCTTTGACTGGTCCTGTTAAAGAAAGCCGAATTACCTTTTACTGAAGCTGTTAATTATTTTCAAAGTTTTTGTTCAGTACTGTAAGCAGACTTAAGCTTTGGCTCAAGGCCCAGGTCGGTAGTGGAAGTCCACTTCCTATACCGTCTCACTCCCCTAGTTTCTCAGTCTCAATCCAGGGACCCTAAGCTCTGTATCAGACCAGTCCTGGAGCCTTACTGTTCCAAGTCTCCTGCTTGGTCTTGAAAACCCTCTGCAGCTGGCCGGGTACTAATGTCTGCTTTGTTGGAAATGTAAAATGTGCTTTGAAATTTGCTGGTTAAACAGGTGTGCTCAATTTGTAAGGATGTGGCAGGCTGAACAATTATGGTACATGCACTTTTTTGTGTGACTATTATACTTGAATTAAAAGTTTTTTAAAAAAATCAATGCTCATTAAAATCAGCATTCTGGCATGGAGCATGGTAGAGTGTGATGGCCAGGCAGTGGGCCTTGACATGGGACTAGAGTTCAGATCCCAGCCCCATTACCCACTGTGTATCTTTGGAGAAGTCCCTTTGCCTCTCTGAGCCTCAGGAGAGGTGAGCACTGGAGCCTTCAATGTGTAACGCAAGGGTGTCATTGTTATCCACAGCCAGGACTAGGATGAGGGAAGTGAGGAGTGGCCTGGGGTGAGAAATTTAGGTAGTGCCAACATAAGTAATACTTTCAGGCAGTATTTAAAAAAAAAACCAAATGGGCAAACTACAGTTCTGTGGGCCAGCTACCTAGCTTTGTAAATAAAGTTTTACTGGACCCAGGGCTGAGATTAGGGTGAAGTCAGTGAGAGAGGATCATGCAAGTTCAAGATCAGATCCTGTCTTTATTTAAAATGCTGGCATTTTGTTCATCATGGAATTTTGGGCATTAATTTTGATTTTTAAACATGTTGCAGGAAAATACTATTTTGTCTTAATTACTGAGTTTTTTTATGTCCCCTTAAGTTTGATACCTGCGCCAAGTGTCTCACTCCAGGCTTCACACGTCTCACTCTAATCCCTGTCCCGTTGCTGTCTCTTCCTGAAGGACCTGTCCAGGACACCAGGGTAAGCGAGCAGAGGTCAGATATCTCCCCCTCAGTGCTCACACACACAGGTGCACATGCAGCACCGGGTGGGCTCTGCACCCAAGCCCAGCAAAGCCAAGCCTGGCTTTGCTGTGGCCCACTGATCAGAGTAAAATGCAAAGCCCTTACAATGGCCGTGAGCCTCCATAAGCTGGGAGCTACCTGCCTTGGTCTTCGTCTACCCTCACTTTTTCCCTGCTAGCCATGCTGCTTCATCATTTTTAAAAATTTGCCAGGTGTGTTCTTGCCCCAGGGCCTTTGCACTTGCTCTTCCCTCTGCCTAGAATATGCTTCCCCTAGATATCCACATGGCCCCTTTCCTCATTTTCTGCTCGTGTCACCCCACAGTCACTAGGAGAAACCATCCCAGACCCCTCACTCTCTGCCCCCTCTCACCATTTTATTTTTTTATTTTTTTGAGACAGAGTCTCACTCTGTTGCCTGGGTTAGAGTGCTGTGGCATCAGCCTAGCTCACAGCAACCTCAAACTCCTGGGCTCAAGCAATCCTTCTGCCTCAGCCTCCCGAGTAGCTGGGACTATAGGCATGCACCATCATGCCAGCTAATTTTTTTCTATATATTTTTAGTTGGCCAATTAATTTCTTTCTATTTTTAGTAGAGATGAGATCTTGCTCTTGTTCAGGCTGGTTTCAAACTCCTGACCTTGAGCAATCCGCCTGCCTCAGCCTCCCAGAGTGCTAGGATTACAGGCGTGAGCCACCACGCCTGGCCTCACTTTATTATTCTTCATAGACTTTTTCACCACTTGATCTGTTATTTATTGGTTGAGTGAAGCTCCCTGAGTGCAAGAACTTTGCCTTGTCTGCTAGTGCAGCTGTCCCCAACCTTTTTTGCACCAGGGACAGGTTTCATGGAAGATAATTTTTCCATAGACAGGGGTGCGGGGTGGGGAGGATGATTTTGGGATGATTCAAGTGCATTACATTTATTGTGCACTTTATTATTAATACATTGTGACTTGCCACTCACTGATAGGGTTTTGATAGGAGTCTGCAAGCAATTGATATATTATGGTCAAGCCTCTCTGATAATGATAATCTATTTTTACGGCCACTCCCCAGCGCTAGCATCACCGCCTCAGCTTTACCTCAGATCAGCAGGTGTTAGATTCTTACAAGGAGCGTGCAACCTAGATTCCTCATGTGTGCTATTTACAGTAGCGTTCACGCTCCTATGAGAATCTAATGCCACTGCTGATCTGACAGGAGGTGGAGCTTATGCGGTGATGCTGGTGATGGGGAGCAGCTATAGCCCACCACTCACCTCCTGCTGTGCGGCCCAGTTCCTAACAGGCCACCACCGGTACCAGTCCGTGGCCCAGGGGTTGGGACTGCAGTGCTAGTGTATCCCTAGAGTTGTGTCTGACACGGAGAGCTCAATACACAGTTCCAATTTCACAGGTGGGAAAACAGAGGCCCGAGAGGAAAGGGGGCTAATGCAAGTCATGTAGTGAGTTAGTGGTAAAACCTTACTAAGTCCCAGCTTTACACAGCGTGCTCACAAGGCCAGGCCCAGCTCCAGCCCCCGATGCCCACCCTGGCTTGGTATTCAGCAGCACAGCTCTCCCCCTACCTCCTGTCTCTGGCCAGAGGGCCAGCCGGGCGGCTGGGCTGGGTTCTGCAGCTGGACCACAGCTGTGGTCTCAGTGCCCTGGAGAATGGGGACAGGGCACTGTGTCTGGGAGGACAGGATTCTCCCAGAAGGGTATGTGAAGGGTGTGTTTGTGTGGGTGGGGGGAAGCTGTTGGGTAAGGTTTGCGACCCCCCAGCACTTTCTCCCCAGCCCCTCCCAGATTGGCACTGAGCAAGGAATGGTGCTCTAACCTTCCCTCTTCCTGAAGAAAAGGGCATGTGATGGGGTGAAGGGCTCTTTGGGCCCCAGGCCTGATTCTAGCCCGCCCTTCTACCCCTGGTGACGGGGGATAATGGTGGTGTGTCACCTTTGGCAGTCGTGAGTTGAATATGTTCTATATGTCAGGCCCTTGCTAGATACTTCTAGATTTGTTGTTTCCTTTAATGCCTACAACAGTTAGGATGGTTATTATCTCCATTGTACAGATGAGGAAACTGAGGCACAGTGAAGTGACTAGCCCACTGGTAATGGGTGGAGCTAGGACTTGTACCATGGTTTCTCAAGCCACATGCAGTGCTCGTGCCAATCCCAGGCATGGCCTTTAGCACATGGAGAGGACTGTGACACCCTTGATGTGCCCCCTACCCACAGTGGAGGATGAAGATGCTGAGGACAGAGACATGCCCCTCTGCCCCGCTCCTCTGTCTCATTGGTATTGGGGTACCAGGAACTTGGCAGGGTATAGAGTGGGGCTTGGGGTGGCATCACAGAGACCAAATTTGTACCCTGGCTCAGTCACTTCTATCTCCTTATGTGATTTTGGGCAAATCCCTTGAACTCTCAGAGCCTTCTGTTCTCTGGTGTAAACCTGGTAGCATCATTGGCTCTCAGTAAGCGTGAACTCTCTTGCCCCCTGCTTCCCTCCCCAGTGCTCACCAGCAGTGAGCGAGGGCAGCATTTCTATTGTACTGAGTTCCATTTACAAATCCAAACCCAGTATGCAGCAGGCACAGTTCCCAGCACTTCACATGAGTTAACCAATTTAATAGTCTCAATATTAATACCAATTAATATTAAATACCAACCTCCCCCCCATTTCACAGCTGAGGAAACTGAAGCACAGAGGGGTTAAGCAACTTGCTTACTATCCTCAGTGCCTCCCCCCACCCTACCCTCCCCCCACCTCCCTCCAGCACCGTCTTCCCGGTGGCTAAGGTCATCACTGCTCCTCCACTCCCATGTTGGGCTCAGTCCCTTAACGCTTGAGGTGTTAGTCATGGATAAAGCCCTCATGCAATGGCCTCCACGCTTTATTATTTGTTTTAGCAATTCAACTTTATAATGGTTACAAATTAGGTTGTTAAAATTTCTCGACAGTGCCAGCATTTATTTGACTTTTGTTTTTCAATTGACTTTGCTTTTTGGAGCAATTTTACGTTCACAGCAAAATTGAGTGGAAAGTGCAAAGAGTTCCCACACAGCCCTTGCTCCCCTCCCCTCCCTGTCACAGCCTTCCCCACTGTCAACATCCCCTGCCAGAGCAGTGCATTTGCTACAATCAGTGAACCTACATGGATATGTCATTATCACCAGAAGTCCACAGGTTACATTAGGGCTCGCTCTTGCTGTTGTACGTTCTATGGGTTTGGACTAATGTATAATGACATGCATCCACCATTTTAGTGTCACACAGAGTAGTTACACTGCCCTAAAAATCCTCTGTGGTCTTGTTTATTCTTCCCCCTTCCCAATCCCAGACAACTACTGATCTTTTTACTGTCTCCATAGTTTTGCCTTTTCCAGAATGTCGTATAGTTCGAATTATACAGCATGTAGCCTTTTCAGATTGGTTTCTTTAACTTAGTAGTATCTACTTAAGGTTCCTCCTGTCTTTCATGGCTTGATAACTCATTTCTTTTTAGCCCTGAGTAATATCCCATTGTCTGGATATACCATAGTGCATTTTCCCATTCACCTATTGAAGAACATCTTGGTTGTTTCTAAGTTTTGGCGACTATGAGTAAAGCTGTTATCAACATACGTGTGCAGTTTTTTCTGTGGATGTACATTTCCAATTCAGCACAAGTGTCGGATCCTATGGTCATACTATGCTTAGTTTTATAAGACACCACCAATCTGTCCTCCAAAGTGGCTGTACCATTTTGCATTCCCACCAGCAATAAATGAGAATTCCTGTTGCTCAACATCCTTAACAGCAATTTGGTATTGTCAGTGTTCTGAATTTTTGCCATTTTAATAGGCATGTCTCGTTGCTTTAATTTGTATTTTTCTAATGATATATGGTGTTGAGCATCTTTACATACGCTTATTTACCATCTATATATCTTCTTTGGTGAGGTATCTGTTCCGGTATTTTGATCATTTTAAAATCAGGTGATTCATTTTCTTATAGTTGAATTTTAAGAGATCTTTGTATATTTTATTAAATAGATAGCGGTGCTTTATCAGATATGTCTTTTGTAACTATCTCCTTCCAATCTGTGGCTTTGTCTTCTCATTCTCTTGACAGTGTCTTTTACAGAGCAGAAGTTTTTAACTTTAATGAAGTCCAGTTTATCAATAATTTCTTTTATGGACTATGTCTTTGGTGGTGGTATTGTATCTAAAAAGTCATTGCGAAACTCAAGGTCATCTAGATTTTCTCCTCTGCTATCTTCTAGGAGTTTTATAGTTTTGTATTTTACATTTAGGTCTGTGATCCATTTTGAGTTAATTTTTGTGATGGGTGTAAGGTCTATGTCTAGTTTCATTTTTATGCATGTGAATGTCAAGTTTTTCTAGCACCATTTGTTGAAAAGACTATCTTTGCTCCATTGTATTGCCTTTGCTTTTTTGTCAAAGATCAGTTGTCTATATTTACGTGGCTCTATTTCTGTGTTTTTGTTTTTGTTTTTGTTTTTGTTTTTGTTTTTGTTTTGAGACACAGTCTCATTGTGTTGCCCGGGCTAGAGTGCCATGATGTCAGCTTAGCTCACAGCAACCTCAAACTCCTGGGCTCAAGCAATCCTTCTGCCTCAGCCTCCTGAGTAACTGGGACTGCGGGCATGAGCCACCACACCTGGATAATTTTTTCTATATATTTTAGTTGTCCAATTAATTTCTTTCTATTTTTTTAGTAGAGATGAGGTCTCACTCTTGCTCAGACTGGTCTCGAACTCCTGACCTCGAGCAATCCACCTGTCTTGGCCTCCCAAAGTACTAGGATTTCAGGCGTGAGCCACTGCACCTTGCCGATGTGGCGCTATTTCTGGGCTGTCTATTCTGTTCCATTGACCTGTCTATTCTTTTGGACAATACCATACTGCCTTGATTAACTGTAGCTTACAGTAAGTCTTGAAATTGGGTAGTGTCTGTCCATTCTTCAATTCTATTCATCTCCTTCAATAATGTGTTGGCTATTTTGGGTCTTTTGCCTCTTTATGTATAAACTATTTTTAATAGTTCGATTGAAATATAATTCACATACCATATATGTTAACCCCTTTTAAAACTATTTATTGTCTATCTATCTATCTATTTATTTTTGAGACAAGATCTTGCTCCAGTCTGCCGGGCTAGAGTGCAGTAACATCATCATAGCTCACTGCAACCTCCAACTCCTGGGCTCAACCAATCCTTCTGCCTCTAGCTCCTGAGTAGCTGGCACTGCACGTGTACACCACCACATCTGGCTAATTTTTTTCTATTTTTTTTATAGCGATGGGTCTCACTTAGGCTGGCCTTGAAACCCTGGCCTCAAGTGATCCTCCCTCCTCAGCCTCCCAAAGTGCTAGGGTTATAGGCACTTGCCACTGCT
Source organism: Lepilemur ruficaudatus (assembly GCA_963574885.1). Classification (NCBI taxonomy): domain Eukaryota; kingdom Metazoa; phylum Chordata; class Mammalia; order Primates; family Lepilemuridae; genus Lepilemur; species Lepilemur ruficaudatus. The sequence continues at coordinate 16,827 of CAUYRT010030031.1, forward strand.
CCCGGCCTTTCTATTTCTTTTTGAGACAGGGTCCTGCTGTGTTGCCTAGGCTGGTCTTAAACTCCTGGGCTCAAATGATCCTCCTGCCTCAGCCTCCCAAGTAGCTGGGACTATGGGCATGTGCCAGTGCACCTGGCTCATTCACCCATTTAAAGTGTATAGTTCAATGGGTTTTGGTATATTACATTATTAATCGTTTTAAATTGTGGTAAAATATATATAACAACATTTTTTTTATTTCAACGATTGTTAAGTGTACAATTCAGTGGCAATAATTATTATATATTCACAGTGTTGTGCAACCAGCGCTACTATCTATTTCCAAAACTTTTTCATCACCCCAAACAGAAACTCAGCAATAACTTCCAGTATTAGTGTCTTAGGGCTGCTTTGAGAAAGTACCAAAAACTGGGTGGTGTGAAACAACAGTAATTTATTTCCTAATAGTTTTGGAGGCTAGAAGTTCAAACTCAAGATGTGGGCAGGGCCACGCTCTCTCTGACTGCTCTAGAGGAGAATCTTTCCTTGTCTTTTCTGGCTTCTGGTGTTATCAGCAATCCTTGAATGGGATTGCATCACTCTAGTCACATAGCTGTCTTTTCCCTGTGTGTCTTCACGTCATTGTCCCTTTATACATGCCTGTGTCTGTGTCCGAATTTCCTTTTTTGTTGTTGTTGAGACAGAGTGTCACTCAGGATCCCTGGGTAGAGTGCAGTGATCATAGGTCACCACAAGCTCCAGGTCCTGGGCTGTGAGTGATTCTTCTGCCCCAGCCTCCTGGGTAGCTGGGACTGCAGGTGCATGCCACAACACCTGCTGGGTTTTGTGGTTTTGTGTATTTTTTTTGTCTTTTTTTTTGGTTTCTTGTCTCTAGAGATGGGGCCTCACTGTGCTCAGGCTGGTGTTGAACCCCTGAGCTGCAGCGATCCTCCTGCCTCGGCCTCCCAGA
>CAUYRT010030032.1:0-55612 GCA_963574885.1 Lepilemur ruficaudatus
TTTGGACATGTAGTAATAAGATCGAGGGTTCTAGGTTGGGCGGGGAGACTCCAAGGGGAGGCAGAGTGGAGGTGAACAGAGTGGGCTCTTCCTCACATCCTCCCAACACATCGTTTCGAATTCACGTCCTCCTCATCTATCGAACGGAGGTTGTCCATAAGGAGCAGACACAAAAAGTTAAAATACTGGGAGGCCGAGGCGGGAGGATCGCTCAAGGTCAGGAGTTCAAGACCAGCCTGAGCAAGAGCGAGACCCCGTCTCTACTAATAATAGAAAGAAATTAATTGGCCAACTAAAAATATATAGAAAAAAATTAGCCGGGCGTGGTGGCACATGCCTGTAGTCCCAGCTACTCAGGAGGCTGAGGCAGGAGGATCGCTTGAGCCCAAGAGTTTGAGGTTGCTGTGAGCTAGACTGACGCCACGGCACTCACTCTAGCCCGGGCAGCAGAGCGAGACTCTGTCTCAAAAAAAAAAGAAAAGTTAAAATAAAAAGGAAAGAATTTAGCATATGATACATACTCAGTTAAGGATAACTGTTGCTACTGAACAAGTCCCGGAAGACACAGGTGTATAGAATGGTCATCAGGAGGGTCAGGAATTTAGTGATTAATATAGGCTGGCACACTCCAAAGTTTCATCACTGGCCATGAATTCCTATCCTCTTCCCAGACTGATACTGCTTCAGCATTCCTAGTTAAGTATTACGTCATCGCCTCAAACTCGACATGTCTTAAACGGAACGCATTATCTCTTCTCCAGAGTCAGCTCCCTTTCAACTGCTCCGTGTTCGCCGATGATAACATCTCCTGACTACGATTCTTGTAACTTACTAAATGTGATCTGAAATCTGATGAATCTGAGCTTCCTGTAATTTATTTCTGCATACTTATTCAGCTGTACCACCCTCCAAAACACACCCTTCGTTTCAGTCTGACGGCCACCTTTGCTTTCACAGGTGTATGCAAAGCTCAGTCTCGCATCCGAAACTTTGTATTATTTTTCCTTAGGGCTCTCTTTACAGGCGCTTTGCAGATACAGATACAGATACGGTAGGAGACCAAAACCTTCCTCTGAGCTCCCCACAGAGCCATCATATGTCTGTCTTTTAGGGACCTCAAATATCCACAAATAAAGTCATGGTACTATGACTTTATCTCTTTTATACATTGACAAATAATCCCTCTTTCACCAAACTTTAGCCAGGCTCCCGTGGTCCCTTTCCTTGACCAGCTCTTGACCTTGACCCACTGAGCCCAGTTTCAGCAAAGACTCCTTCTGCCCTGGTCAAGTTTCTATCATCCCCTATCTTTGGTATCTAAGTCTTTGGCCTGATTATTATCGAGACTCCTGATAGCCAGTTTAGCAAGAATCCTCCTACCCTTGATATCTAATCAAGTTCCTCTTAGTAATTTTTCATCCACTGAACCCCCTATCTCTGCTCTTTGGCTATAAATCTCCAGCTCTCTTTGTAGTATTCAGAGTTAAGTTCAATCTCTCTCCTCTATTGCAGTAGTCTTAAATAAAAGTCTTCGTTACTGTTTTAAACAAGTGTCGTAATAATTTTTATTCTACAGTGTTTTAATTTGTATCTGGGAAGTCTGACTCCTAATTGTTACAAAGTAACCCTCCCTGCACCGTTGAGGGAGTGGAGCTCAAAATTATGGTCTTCACATTTTGCAGGTACATGTACATTGTTCATTTTATTTGTTTTGGGAGTTAGGGACCTTTAGAAATTGGAGAGGCCCTTTCCGAAATGTTTGCTTGGGAGCTTTGAATTTCAACTTCTGTTGGGCTTATTGGACAAAGACTGGGCCGGACCGATTGTGGAACATACTACAGAACCTTTTCTTTTACGTTTTAGAAACTTACATATCTCTCCGGCATGCGGTAAAGATACGGGTAACAAATACACGAACAAAGACATTTACAGCTATCTTAAGAAAAAATAATATAGCTATTCTTCAAATTGCTTTTATTATACAGTTTAAATGTTATTAATCATAAACATCTAGTCTATTTTCACACAAACGATCAAGGGTACACACTGATAAAGACATGCCTTGGGTAAGACTAATTATCGGTACATAAATACACTGGGATTTGTGCAGGAAAACACAATAGCTATTACATGGCTCTGATAGACTCAAAATAGATTTCAATGGCATTCACATGTATTTCCTTATTTAAATTGTGTTGGAAACATTGTATCTACTCTGAGGACAAAATGCCATAATAGAAGAGGGCAGAACTCTGGGCAAGAAGGCAGTAGTAGGCTTTTAGTTGTACCGTAAGGGTTAACTCCGGCACATTGAAAGTATCATGTTTTCCTATTAGATTTCTGAATTTGTGAACAAGCTTAGCAGTACCAATTGCTATTCTTTAATGATGACCTCACATATTTGTCTGAAATATTTGTGGGAAAATACAACTTTAGTTTAGTTTCATGTATTTCTTTATTATTGGATTTTTCCATTATTGCTTGGTGAAGGTCCTGTCCAAATATTTTTTAGAAGAAGAAATGAAATGAAATGTAAACCTAACATATTATTCACAGACTTTTACTGTGGCAGGTAGATTTTACCTGCACAGATTTTAATTTAATCACATTAAATTAAAATTTAATGTGATAGAATCATTACTTTCCGAGTAGCATTGCCTTTTTTTTTTGCCTTCCTGGAATGTTTTTATTTCCTTAAATAGAACATCATTTCTCAGTCGGATGGTCTTGTAGGGTGCATTTGGGAAATATCTAAGATCAAGATTTTACTTTCAATATTCTGTCTTTCTTTTAGCAAGTTAAGTTCTTTTTCAGCTTATGACATAGATCTTAATATATTAAAAATTTGGGCATGCCATGGCAAAACTCAAATTACAAGTTACATGGGTGTCCATTTGGTTGACAAGACATTTGTTGAAAACATACTGTGTGTGACATTTAATCGTGTCAAAAATATATTTATGATGAGCCCTTTATTGTTTCAACAGTATGGACAAATATCCTCAAAATAAACAACTGTTACCAAAATTTTCATTGGAGTTGCTTTGTTTGTTTTCCTAAAACTCAAAATAAGTTAGCAGGAAATGCATAAAGTTATGTCAATCACCTGATCCACAACAATTCCACCCGTGAAAAAATAAATACAATGCAGAAATAAATAGCTTTGTAGCAAAATAGAAAGGTTTTGCCTTTTGTCAAATAAATAAGTACACGATGTCCGTTTGCTTTATTCTGTCATGTGATCTAATAAATGATTTTTTTAGCTGCCAGAAGGGTGTTCTTCAGAAGCATTGCCACCGTCATGGGTCCCACGCCTCCTGGAACCGGAGTGATAAAGCTAGCTTTCTTCTGAACGGCTGATGGAGAAAACAGGGAGTATTCCTTAGTTTCAAATTTATCTGGGAATTTCATATTTTTAAACATGCTGAATGTAATGAATTTTTCTACATTACGCATATGACTCTAACAGCCTCAAATCATTTTTATAATAAGACAGGCTCTAATGCAAACACACACACACACACATGCTCACTTAGACAAATATTTCTGTGTATCACATCTAAGGGGGACCAAACGAACACAATGGGATCAAGCTTAAATCCACACGGAGCTCTGTTAGGTTTAAAATCTAAAATCAGTTTGCAACAATGTGCCCGTGCTTTTGACTGGATATAAACACGATCAATTCAGTTGAAGATAATTTACTGGAAAACTCAAGCTACTCGTTTTGCTCAAGGGTGATAAGCTTCACTTTTCACTTTTCAGTAAGGTGACGTGGGGACATGAGCAATGCCTGCCAAGACCTTTTCTTAAGTGCTGGAGAAGAAATGCCTTTAAAACTTCCGCAGGTCTTTAGAAGAAACCTACTCCTCCTACTACTATTTATACTAACAGAATATAAAATCACATACTTGTACGGCATTAACTTTAAAATAGTGGTACATAAAAATAAAATACTGCTGCATAATATGGTAAATTAAAAATCAAGTGGGAACTAAATCTTCAACAGAAAACAAAATGGTTTACTTTAAAATAAAAAAAAGTGGAATAAAAGTTGCTGTATCAGGGAATATATTCTGCCTATATAATTATTTTTATATAGTTTGGTTCTCAACTTTGAAAAGTTGAAGTGGCTTGGATATTATTTACATATGAAAAATAGTAATAATCAGAGCTGATATCAATTTAGTGAGTACCTACTACTTGCCAAGAACTTTACGTGTACTATTTTAAAATTAATATTTAATGATTTCATTTTAATAGATGAGGAAAGTGTGGCTCACTGGGATTGCAATGACTTGCCACTGTCTATCATGGTAGAGACAATATTCACAGCCAGGTCTGAAAGATTCTGTAATTCCATGATTTCACTCCATCCCAACATTACCTGATCGGGTAGAAAAGTCCCAAGAATGGCTCAAGGGCCAGAAATTAACTCAGTTGTCTCAAAGTGTTAGGAAGACACTCTTTAAAAAAAAGGAAACTCAGAGGAAAAGGTTCTAATATATTAATCTTCCTACGTTTTTACTATTAGTACTCGTAACTCATCATCTTTGAATTGCATCTCACACTTCAAATTACACAACCGGCTTAGCAGTCTTAGGTTCTTTATTTCTTGTGTCAGGTCAGATAAACCACTGAACTTTCCCCTTCCAAATTAAGGTTTTCACATAACACGCTTACTATTGCATTCTTTTGCTCAGAAAGTTCGGTACAGGTGCAGGAGGAGAGCACAGGAATGAGCTGTTGCACGAAATAACACCCACCCAAAATGCCCACAATTTTTTAGCTCAGTGTCTGCGTTTTTGCACACTTTACTGGTAGAAGCTAACACACATTCGCCCTGTCCTACCTGTTACTTCACAGGATGAGACTCTGTGATGGGTAAATGGTCTTCACCTGACACGGGCTAGGGCTTCTCTGGACATTAATAAGCATTCAGCAGCATCAATGGGGCCCTTCACATTACTCACCAGGTAGAAGACAATATTATTAATATACCTAGTTATTTAAACATTTGGAGTTTTTTTTTTATCTATGAAGGTAAAGGCTGTACGGTGATGAATTTGACTTAAAAATATATTAGGTCTTCGGATATTATTTTCATGAGTATCTACGTAAGAATGAAACATAAGCGTATCTGCTGCTGGCTGGTGCTCATGTAACTTTGTCTATTTACAGAAGGATCAGGATACGGGGGCAGTGAGTGATTTCTCAGGAAAGGTGAGGAATTATTGGCAAGTGCCAGTGGGTACAGTTGCCAATGCTTTAAAAAAAATTCTCTAGTCTAGTGATTTTTGCTGAACTATTTCAGGGCTATCCTAAGCAATTTGCTTATCAAATACTGGAGGTGGCTTATGAGCTAAAATTAGTCATGTGAGAAAGAGTTAAATTCAATTCATGCCCGATGCTCTAAAAAGCATCTGCCCCAATCATGTCTGAAAAAAATTAACAAGTATTATTACATCACCAGAAGTAGCCTCTCGTTGGCTGGTCTTTCCCGGAGGGCAGACAAGGTTTTGCACTTGCTTGAAGAAGATGATGCTTTTAAAGATCAATCCTGTTCCGAGTGGGGAGAAGGTGTTCTACATGCTCCATCGAAAAGAAATACGGAAGCATTAAAGGGCAGTAATTTCCTTCAGACTTGATTCACGGGAGGGTACATGTGTGTTTAAAGGAAACACCAAAAGTTTTGCGTGTGTGAGAAACAGCTATTATTACTAGATCTTGATTGATATCAGCATTTTCATTAGAGGCTAATGAGCACATAGGGCAGAACCAGGATCAGATTCAATTTCACCAAGTCAACCTGATCTTAGACTTAATTGAGACTGACAATTGGGGCGAATAAAACAGTCACCGGTTCCTATCGCCTGCACGGAAATCGCTGTGTGGGATAAAACTTAAGACAGAAACGACGCGGTAATGGTTAAATCTAGTTCCCGAAAATAAGACTATTTTGAGCAAAGGCGGTAATTACCATGGCAATTTATTTGAATGACCTCTGCAAACTTCAGACCCTGCAAAGTCAATCTCACCGATTTCCGTGAGAGCCCCACGGCGTTGCCAGCGTGATTTAGAATGTGATGAGGGTCTGTGTTCAGTTGTGTAGAAAGAAGAGAGGCTGCTGTTTAAAATCAGTCGTTTTCGACGTCAGACTTGCCTTTGTACGCGCCATTTTCATCGTCTAACAGGCCTTCCCCTTACGTCTCCATCCGAGGAATATCCTTCCTTCTCAGATCTGTACAGATGTCACTTCCTTTGCGGAACCCGCTAACGCCGCAGGCTGAGTTAACTGCGCACCCATTTAGCAGAGCGATGTTCAGTTTGCAGTCACAGAGCACGTGGGGATCTCCTGTGACAGGAAGTCACACTACACGTGCCTCCCCCCATCCAAGAATCCAGTACGCGCAACCGAGAACCATCACCTGCAGGGAGAGAGGTTTCTGACGGTGGGGGAGGAGCGCTACACGTGCAAACGGGGTCGAGATGCATCGCTTCAGGGAGCCCACTTCCCACGGTGGCCTCGAGCTTCCTCTCGAGTCCCAGCAAGCCCCAAACGTGCAGACACTTTTCACGCTTCTGCCTGGATCAGAGTCGCTAGCGTCCCGTGGGCCGAAGGAAGTCACGTGGTCAAACTGCTTTCAAAGGGTTGGGATGAGAAGAGCGGCAAAGTCACGTTGCAAAGGGAATGTGCCTATAGGGACAGAAGAAACGTGTGCCCATTGTTTATAACCCACCGTAATAGTCTTTTTGCCCCAAGTAAGCCTACGATCTACGGCCCGATTTGGTCTTTGAAACCCAGATTGTTCAGTTATTTCAGCTTACAGACATTGGATGGATCTTCACCGTCTCCAGGATAGAATGCATACATCATTCGTCACGGCCGTCGAGGTCTTTTATCATCTGGCCCGACATCTTTCTGGTGCATCATTTCCTAACCCTCTCCTTAGCTGCTCACGGTTCCCACACGTGCTACAGACCGGACCAGACGGATTCACAGCAAATGTTTCCCGAGCAAGAGAGACATAGTTACTGCTCCTTGGAGCCTGTAGTCTAATCGGTAAGATAGACACATTAAAGATACAATTAACCTAAACCATAATTGAGCTACGGCCGCGGCATGTGCTACAAATGAGGTGCAGCCTGCCCTGCTGGACGTGCAGGGGAGACCTAACTGAGCCGGAGCGCTGCGGGCGTGTGGGCGTAACTACGCCAAACTTTCCCAGGTAAGACAGACAGCTGGAGAACAGACAGAATCCCGGGTGGGGCGGGCAGTGTTTGCGATGAGCAGGTGGAAAGCAGCTTGAATTCTGGAAACACCACGAGAAGGCCAGGACGGCGGGGATGCGGGACTACAGGGGGACAGTTGCGGGAGGGGACGTGGAAGGGGTGGGCAGTGCTTGGTTTGTGCAGGGCCTAATAAGGACATCAAAATATTGACCTAAGAGCCATGGTTAGTGTATTTTTTTTTTTTTTTGAGACAGTGTCTCACTCTTACCCAGGCTAGAGTGAGTGCCGTGGCGTCAGCCTCGCTCACAGCAACCTCAGACTCCTGGGCTCAAGCGATCCTCCTGCCTCAGCCTCCCGAGTAGCTGGGACTACAGGCATGGGCCACCATGCCCGGCTAATTTTTTTCTACATATATTTAGTTGGCCAATTAATTTCTTTCTATGTTTTAGTAGAGACGGGGGGTCTCGCTCTTGCTCAGGCTAGTCTTGAACTGCTGACCTCGAGTGATCCACCTGCCCTGGCCTCCCAGAGTGCTAGGATGACAGGCGTGAGCCACCGCGCCCGGCCGGTTAGTGTATTTTTAACATTTGGAGAACCCGTGTATTTCGCGGCAGCATAAAATCAAATGGGGAAACCGCTGGTTCTGCGTTTGCACGTTTCTCTAGCGAAGCGAGCCTAACATCTGGGGTGGAGGGAAAGGAGATAGAGTCAGAAATAACAAAATAAAACGAGACTCACTGAGCCGGGGATAAGCTCGGGTTCTGAGGGGGGCACCTGAGAGAAAGAAGAGAGATCAGGTATGGAGGCGAGAGACAGATTTGTACAGTCGCAGAAAAGCTGCAAGGTCTGGCGACGATGCCCGAGGGGGACAGAAAAGGAGGGAGACAGCGGTGCAGAGGTGCAGAGGAGTAACAGCAAAGGGGGCTTGGACCTGACCGTGAGTCTGGTGTCAGGGAGGAGCTGAGACAGGTTCGGCTCAAGATGAGAACAGCGAGAGAAGAGAAGAGGCTGGGGAGGGGTCACGGGCCCCACGGCTCCAGGGTGAGGAGGGGTCAGGAAACTTCGGTTGGTCCATGGTTGCTGTAGCAGCTACTGTGTTCAAGGCGAACAACCTTTTTTAAAAAGTCTTTTGGGAACGAGCCTTGTGACTCACATGGCGCCAGGTTTGTAAGATGAGAAATCTGAGAGAAAACGGTATCCTACTGAGTAATTTTTAGAAGAAAATTAAAAGGAGAAATTCACGTTGCATTTTCATAAAGTCTCAGGCTCTTGTATGTCACTGGATTACCAGCCAAGGCATCCTCTTTCGGCCTGGGATGCACATCTAACCCGCTGTGTTCCCCCTTCTCACTCTACGGACGGCTACTTTTTATTTTCTGTGCTATGGGTTTCTATAGGGAAGAATTCAGACAGACTTAAGCTGACATTACTTCCATTATTCTTACTTGAAGACAACCCTTTTCCAATATCAGGATAAAAACAACAGGTATGGAGAACGGGTTATTTTAAACACTTATGTTTAAAATCTGAGGTGATGATAGGGATAGGCCGGGCAGGTGCGGTGGCTCACGCCTGTCATCCTAGCACTCTGGGAGGCCGAGGTGGGCGGATCACTCAAGGTCAGGAGTTCGAAACCAGCCTAAGCAAGAGTGAGACCCCGTCTCTACTAAAAATAGAAAGAAATTAATTGGCCAATTAAAAATATATATAGAAAAAATTAGCCGGGCATGGTGGCGCATGCCTGTAGTCCCAGCTACTCGGGAGGCTGAGGCAGAAGGATCGCTCAAGCCTAAGAGTTTGAGGTTGCTGTGAGCGAGGCTGACGCCACGGCACTCACTCTAGCCTGGGCAACAGAGCGAGACGCTGTCTCAGAAAAAAAAAAAATCTGAGGTGATGATAGGGATGATGGAAGAAGCCAGGTGTCCTGTCTATGCCTCTAGTAAAAAAAAAAAAAGGGGGGGGGTGACATGTGGTCGCAAGGTGCACAAAGATGACTCATGAAGGACATTAACAGGAACATAAGGGACATTAAAATGCCCTTTAACAGCTTAAGAATAAAATTAAAAGTATGTGCTCATTACCCTGGTGGCACCAGAAACCCAGGCTTTATGGCAGGGTGTCTCCTCTGGCTTGGGTGTCATTATTTCCTCCGGAAACTTCACGTTCCCAGATTCCCAGGGCCTGGCACTTAATAGTCCAAATTCTCATCTAAGACATTTTGTTTGGAAAACTCTCTTAATTCCCTGCCAGAGAGTTTCTTAAGTAAACTATACACTACTCCAAAAGGCCCACTCCGTGGAGTTTTCAGAGGTATCTAAGCAGAATCAACTTGGCCAAGTGCATTTTGAAAATTGTATGTTCTGGCAAAGTCAAAGAATATTTTTGTGCTCTATAAATCTCCTCTTGGATGGAGGAAGCACAAGGTTCCTGTAGTAGTGTTTTATTTCTTTCTATTTTGTATAATTCCCTGTCACTTAAAACAGATTATCATGATGCATCTTGTGGGAAGCAAGCGTACGCTTGCGTTTTACAGCTAAATGCTTTAACTTTTCTGTTTAGGTACCAACAAGCAAAGACTAATATTTCATTACATGCTTGTTAGTTTATATTGTCAAGCAAGTTTCCTCGTCAAACTCTACTATTCATCAAAATAAAACAAAACCAAAGAGAACAGAAGCAGTGCATGGCCCATGTCTGATTTCTGACAATACCACAGCTAATTTTTAAAAGCAGCTCCCTGCCCGGAAAGGAAGAGGGATGATTCCTTATCTGCAGCCAGGCAGCAGAACAAAAATTTCTTGCTTCTCTCGTGTGAATCTCAGCCTCCTAGTGCACATACGTAATTGTCTAAATTAAACGGTTGAAGAGTTTTCCCATGCGTCTAAATGCGAGCCACTTAGGCACGGCCTCGCAAACGTACCTGCCGTAATGAAGGGGAGACGAGCTTTGGGAAAGTGAAACACAGGAATAACAACCAGAAAAACCTGAATGGCGAAGGACCGCAGAGCGAGTATGACTCAGGAGGTGACACATAAGACAGTCCACTTTCTCACAGGGTCGATATAAAAGTGACACTTGAGAACACGGTGGACCGAGAAGGGCTCCTTCTCGAGTGAGTGGCTCCCCAGGGACCAGCAGGGCGGCAGCGGACCTGGTGCCCGGAGGCAGTTGGCTAAGCTTCCTCTAACACTCGTCCAGCTGCCTGATTCCTGAGGCTTGCACAGGTTTTCTACAGAGATGAAGATGTTATCACGGCATCCTGTGGGCAGTAATGGGACAGAGAGTGTTACTGCCCTAATGGGGTAGGGGAGCATGAGGCTGAGATCTGCTTTTCTGTACAAATCGTGTTGGCCTCCCGAGGCTGGGCAGCTGTACTCACAAGGACTTCCCTCACTGATTTATTTTGCCATCTGTATCTGTAGGTTGGCTAATTCTTTTTTTTTTTTTTTTTTTTCGCTTTTACATTAAATTAAATCTCTATATATCTGGTCACCTGCATCATAGATGTAAGTATCTAAAAATAGCACTCACACCATTTGGAAGACAGTCAGTGAGGCCAAACTGCAAAGCAATCAATCAATCACCTGGCGAAGGTGTGAACCTGCTTCCTCCGGACTCCGTCTGGGACTTAGCAGTGAAACCTCCTTTCTGACCGTGGCTGTCGGCCGCCGTCACTGACGGCTTCCATTCCGGAAGGCAGGAGCAGCAATGCGGCTGTGATGCTTCTGGTAACTACCGAAGCTGGGAAAGCTACTAAAATCTCTCTTTCAGAATGTCTTTAAGAAACAAAATAATCACCTACTCCTGTCATTCCCCCCCGCCCCAATCCTTTTCTTGCCCCAGTAATCCTTTCTCCTCAAGCCACTGAGCATTCCTGACAGAGTGACAAATCTGTAGCTAGATCGGCTGTTTGGAGGACCCTCCAGGTCTCTCGATCTCAGTGTCCTGCCTTAACCAACCCGAGAGAGGAGGAGATGGGATTTCCCTCCCACAGATATTTTTGTCTTTTAACATGGGGCACTGACAAGCAGCTACAAAAAATCTAATCATAGTGTAAGAGAAGCAAAAAAAAACTTGCAGAGTCATCAGATGCTTCTCTTGTTCCGATGGATTTGCTTTTTGTGCTTCTCCTTTAACCCTTCTCTGTAAAGGTGGATCATTCAGGGTCAGATACATTCTACTACATAGAATGTCTCTAAAGGTTGACTTGATTTCAAAGACCCAGTCGTCACGAGCACCAGCCTCGGCTGTAAGCCACAGGGGAGCAGTTGGCTCACCGATGACGGGGGATCCCCCAGTGACCATCGGCAGCTCTCCTTGTTTTAGGAAAAGACCTGTGAGGGTTCTGTGATCACAGTACTGGTCTCTCCCATAGAGGCTTTACAACGCCCACCAACTTTTCCAAATGATTGGAACAGACCACCTAAGGGTTAAAGTAGTAGGCCTTCCCTAATACTGAAAAGCTGGACTTTCAGATTACCTTATTGTCATCTCCCGTAAAAAGTTAATCTTTTGAGTCAGACTGATCAACCGCATCGTCAATTTAAATGATGAACACTGAAAGGCGAGGTGGTGGGGAGTCACATTACTTTGGTTCTTTACATTATCACAGACGAATAGTTTCGTAAAAGTGATACAGTTTAAAAACAGTCCTGTTTCCTTAGAAACTGGTAATAACATGGTGTTACTGTCCCATGTTGTAGAACACCCACTTGGGAGTAAGCAGTGCCAAAACCACTTCTAAAAAAACTTTACTTTGACATAATCTGGAACATATAACTTTCCAGGGACTGGGTCTATGGTGTGCATGGCTATATGCCCAATACCTCAAATAGTGCCTGGCGTGAAGCAGCACTCACTAAATATCTGCTGAGTCCATCAATGAATCAATGAATGGATGTATCATTAATGCATATAGGCTGCTGTGGCTTAATAATGTATCTGCGGCTACCTTGAGCGGGAGCTTTCGTTCTCATTAAGGCAACTTTAAGGAATTACTTCTGCAATACGGGAGTGACACCGCAGATTTAAAAGTTCAAAGGATGTTCACAGCAATGACCGGTGGCATGACTAGGAAGGCGGAGACCTGGGGTGGGATGGAGACTCAGGAGAAAAGTAAGACGCTCACCTGAAAGAGGCACGCAATAGAGTTGGGAACAATTAAGTAAAAGTGTAGGGGGTATAGGGTGAAGAGCAAAAGAGAATGGCGGAGGAAACCTGCAACAGGAGACGGGAGAAGATGGAGATGAGCTTCAAAGTTGGTTCACACGGAGGCTGAGTGAAGAACGGGCGGGGCCAGAGAGCCGAGGCCAGGAACGTGTCGAGCACGGCGGTGTCTGAAACGTGAGGCTCTGTACTCCTGGCAGCGCGGGGGGCGTGGGGAGGAAGGGTGGACAGTGCACACACACGGACACGCACACGCCCTGTCTTCCGCCAGGCGTTACGCTCTGCAGCTCACATGCGTCAATCAGTTTATGCAACGTGATTACTTCATTTAATCTTCACAACCATTCCGTGAAACAAGTATTATGATCTCAGTTGCTCACGTGACAAAATCGAGTCTCAGAGAGGGGGAAGTGATTTACCTGAGACCATAACTGCTTGAAGCAACAGAGTTAGGATTCAAACCCGAGTCGGCCGCGCTCCAAAGCAGGGTCTTTCTGAAAGGTCAGCCATGCCATAAAAAGAGCAGGGAGTGGAGGATATCTTTGAGGTTTCAAATGCAAAGCATTAAAACATAGAAGGAAAGCTGCTTGAAAAGCATTCCAGGGTGTTTTTTTTTTGTTGTTGTTCCATATCTAGTAGTTTCTAAGAAGAATAGGCTTCTACATATTTAATAATTCCAAACGCTTTTCTGTCCTCATGTTCCAGTATTGGGATTTTCAGGCATAATCCTGAGCACATAGAGTCCCAAATTATAGGGTCCTTTTGTGGAAGAGATTTCCTGCCCAGGGAAGACTCTTTTGAAAGATGCTAGGCCAGGCTGCAGCTACGTGGGGCACGGTTTGTTCACACCTGCTTCCCTCCTTCACCAGACTCTGCTGGGCCTACTGCTGAGTACGTTAGGACGTCGGTAATTTTCCTCCCTGCATTTCATCTGCTGTTCCCTCCTCCTGGAAGGAGCCTCTTCTTCCTCTCTGGCCACTCTCTACCCTAAACACACATTCTTGGGTAAAATTCACTGAACCTATAAGATTCAACTCAAAAGGATTCTAGAGCTGGCACCTCCACTGTTGCTTATTCCAAAGCCTTTAGACAGAGTCACACTTGATCCTTCTTTCTCTCATATCTAATCATTTAACTAACCATCCTAACTCTCCTCCTAAATGATATCTACCGTCTAACCTCTTAACGTCTTTGCCTGTTACCACCCCGGTCCACACCCCATCATCTCTTACTTGGACAATTACAATAGCCTCTTAACAGGCACCCCTATTCACACCCTCACGTCTCTACAGCCTGTGTGTCGTCCGGTCGCCAGAGTGATCCTGTTACGATACAAGTCAAAGGTCACTTCTTTGTCCCCATCCTCCAATGGCTCTCCGTTGCCTTGGAGTCAAATCCAAATTCCCTTCCCTGGTTCTGCAAGGCCCTACGTGACGTGGGACCACTGCTGCCACCTCTATGACTTACGCTCGACCCCTCTCCCCTGACTAACCGTGTCCCGATTACAGTGGCCCCCTGCGGCTCATCAAAACCACCAAGCGTGCTCCCCCGCGAGGTCTCTGCATCTGCAGCTCCGTTTGTCTGGAACGTTCCTTCATGTTTGTTCAGGTCAGCGGTGAGCATTTCTCGAGACGACCCTTTCTAAGCACCTCCACCCCATCGCTCTCTAGCCGCCTTATCTTATTTTTGTAACACTGAACACTGCCTTATGTACTACATGGATACGGATGTATTTGTTTATTATCTGTCTCCTCTAACCAGCATATAGGCTACGTGTCGGTAAAGACTTTGTCTGTTTAGGTCACTGTTGTATCCCAAGTGCCGGTGACAGCGCCTGACACACAGGCATTTAAGTTCTCACGTACAGTGTGGATTGTTACTCACTCAAGCATGTCCCCCATCCAGAGCCTACGGATTCCACGCCTCTGTCACTCCGCGTGCGACTAGTTCAGGTCCACAGAACGCTAGCAGAAGTGATGCACGCACCTTCTAGAAGGTTCAGCTTTCTTAAAGCTGGAGCTTCTTGTCCTGGGCCCTCCCTTTCACCTCACCATGAAGGTGAATAGAATATGATAGAAGGTTATATTCTATTAATAGACTACAGAGAGAAGATTAATTAGGTCACTGAATCCTTAATAGCAAAGCCATTAAAGCTTCAAATACAATATAGAAGGATTATATTCTATCAATAGAATAGAATAGAAGATTATATCTGTGCTACTTTGCTGTGGCAACTTTCACACACTAACACAAACTGCAAGAGAGATGGAAACAGCATCCCCGAACAAAGTAGAACTGCCTGACTCCTTTGACTGCCTACCTAAATCCAAGACTTTTATGGGAGACGGCTGACTTATCTTGAGCTAATGCATTTCGGTGTCCTTTTGCCATAGCAGCTTAACCTATAATCGGGTGTGATACTTAGAGCGAGAAAAGGAAAATAACCTAAATGTTTAACGAGAGAAAAGATAAAGCAAATCATGACATATCCACTGAGCATCACCATGAACCAGGACCTCAGCATGAAAATTACTGATAAAAGTTTAAGTGCATTAGTCATACAGTCCTCAAACTATGCACTATCTGTATACACAAAACATTTGGAAGCAACTCTAGTAAAAAAATAATGATAATGCTCGTTGTGTTAGGGGACTGGACTGCCTTTTCCATAAAATGTGATTACTTTCATAATTTAAATCAGTTCAATCAACAATATATCCTTAGACTCAGCTCTGTAATTTCTATTTATTACCCTATAACTGCGAGACAGCGGAGAGAGAGGAAAGCCGCTCTCAGACAGTAACCCCACCTATTCTGATTTTGAGAAAAATGCCTGCACATCGTTCCTCTTTGCTGTGTCTTTGCTTCCTTTTCACCAGTTCTCCCCTGTATTATTTTATTCCGAGTTTTGACGTAAACCGACGCGCGGAGGGGCCTGGTCGGGGCTGGACGACAGGGCAGAGACGGCGGCGGGCCGTCGGGAACAGACGTTCCAGTTCTTTTTGTTCTGCCTCGGTCCCCATGGAATGCATCACAAAACTGAAGCACAGCTGTTAGCGCTGCAAAACATTACATTATTAATAACAGGAATGTCTGTGTGCTGGCTGCGAGGCATAAGCCAGGCTTAGGAGCTCACCGAGATGAGCAAGGCTGACTGAATCAACAGCATGGAAGTCGTTAATTAGGTTGTTCAGCCGACCAAATCCATTTATTTGGCGAATCGCTGTTATAGAAGCAAAGTTTAATTACGAGCTTCCGAGTCTGGGACTACAGATCGTTTTCCGGTTTGTTAGGAAGAAGCTACTTATCACTCGTACTGCAGAATCTCCTGTTTTTATCCTTAGAGAGGATTCTTTGTCAGAAATGTATGAACCTTCTTTCAAAGCTACAATAGAAAACGATGAAAAGAAATTGTAGGTAAAAGTAGGTATATCGCACTGCTAAAAAAATCATATAGCAAATAAAAAATTTTTTAAGTGGATTATTCATTGCATGATTATTAGTAATAAAAAGAAACTCTTACACAAAGAAAAAACAAAATAATTTTATCAAAGATGCTTGCAAATACTCTTTCTTCCTTTCACGTCTGAAGTTGGAGGGGGGGGCGTGTCCAGGTGACTGACGGGGAATGGAAAATATTTGTCAGAGGCTGGGAACAGTGATGAACTATCTTGAGGTCTACAACTGCGGATCAGCACAAAACAAAATAGCACTGCAATTTAGCAATAACTTTAAGGCCCTATTCATTCCTAAAGACACCCAGAGAGCATGGCTTTGGAGGAAAGGCCTCACGTGGAGCTATGCTGCAGGAAAGCACCAGCGTGTAATTCTCCGGGAAGACGAGAAGCAAACAGTACCTCAAACACCGAACAGTCTACATGGATGATGATAGCAATACTGAGAAACTGGAATCAAATATAACTAAATAATCAAATAGTTCAGGGGATCATGGCATGGGATATGAATTTGAACTACGTAACGATTAATTTCATGACATTTTATTGGACATTGAGGTAAATACAGGCAATGCTGTTTTCACAGTGGCATAGACCATAATAAAAACGACAGTTGAAACAGTCAAAGTGATCTTAGTAATCAATGGGGGAAATTATAATTGTTTAATGACCTTTCAAGTCTTTTGCCAAGACATTAAAAATTCTCCTACTGTCGTTTATAAATGTATAGGGAATTAAAAATAATAGTAAAAATAATATTTATTTAGTACGCTGCAATGTAAAATATTAGCAATACTGAGAATTAAAGTGTTTTGTTTCGTTGTAAAAATTCTGTCAAGAATAGTTTGAGCGGTGCTCGCCGCCTCTGGTCATAGGATTTACGATTACGAGCAAGCCTCTTTTCCGCGCCTTCCTTCGCGAATTGTCAGATTGCTTTCTAAGCTTGGATCAGCTTCCGACATCGTCTCCTTTGCCCTTTCAATGTCATGAAACATCTCTGCACATTCCTTTAATGTGAAGTTTTACATCCTCTGGGACATCATCGTCCTTTTCATCACAAACCCGTTGCCCGTCAATGTTGATAAATCATTCCCATCAATGTAATCTACTTTTAATGGGTGGCCCAGTTCCCTCTATTAATGAAGCAAAGATTTCTGCAAGGACAATGCACTTCAACGTTTGATTTTGCCTACATCCAAAATGCTTATCTTGGCTATACTTATGGCGAAACTTTCACCGATACTCACAGAGCAGCCACACTTTTCCCTGTGGCAATTTGCAG
Source organism: Lepilemur ruficaudatus (assembly GCA_963574885.1). NCBI lineage: Eukaryota > Metazoa > Chordata > Mammalia > Primates > Lepilemuridae > Lepilemur > Lepilemur ruficaudatus. The sequence continues at coordinate 17,137 of CAUYRT010030032.1, forward strand.
CTAAATGCTACCTGTGAGTTTTGTGGCATAACCCGAGCTAAAGTCCCTCCCTCTTAGTTGGGGGAACATCCCTCACCTCGGGTTAAATCCTGATGAACAACCTGAAGAGCAGCATGTCAAAACCTATCACCTGCCTGCTTCTATGGGTGGCTGAGTCATGACCTTGTTGGCAAGGTCTTCTCTACCGAGTCCAGGCTTTCCCTAGCGCTCTGGCTCCAGGAACCAGCAGGGCAGAAGAGAAATACTAGCGAAAAATCGTACGGGCATATTTTGTGATAGGATCAGCAAACTCTGACCTTCCTTCGGAAAGTCTCTGTGTTTTTACACAATCACTTGGTAACTCTCTGTTGTATGTCCAAGATACGCGCCAAACATGAGAGCTGAGAGGGGCCGCTAATATAATTGCCATCATTTAACTAATAATAACTGATGGCCAGAGAGGTTGCAAAGCTCTCCGGCAACGGTGCGAGTTCTAACCTCTCCCGTCTCCCAGACCAATCCTCTTCCTGTCCATCGTATCTTTGTTTCACTTTGCCATTTCGTTTTTTTTTTTTAAACTTAATAGATATTACCAAGTTGATCACTACGCAACATGAAGTGCATATCTGTATGTGACACTAAGCATACAAACCCACCCCACAATGCTCATTTTTAAAATGTTTTCAGAACACTCTTGCGAGCGTAACACATCCTTAGTTAAAAATGAGAAGGCACGGAAGTGACCTGAGACCAGTGACATGCCCTGCGAGAGAACAGTCTTATAAAACATGGGATCTGCTGGGTAAGTTGGCCCCACAAGCACAGTCAAGGCCGTGAGTTGCAAACATCCAGCTCTTCCTGCCTCAAGCTGGCTATCTTACGCTGTCGGTGCCATCTGGGTGCCTCATAAGTGCGTGGAGATTTTGCAATAAATGCGTGGCAGCTGTAATGGTATCAAGAAACCGGAATGACGGTGCAGAAAATCAAATAAGACCAGGTTTTAAAATGAAATGCATCTTTACTCTTTCAGGTTTGGAAACCAAAATAAGTTATTGATATCTGACTTGAGTGATTGAGCATGAAAGATAAAAAAAGAAATGAGGTCATTTCCTCAGAGTTTCAGCACGTACACACAACACACACACACATATACATACAGACCCACACGCCAGTGGAAAGCCATCCCTTCGTGACTGAGTTCCATCCACATCTGGGACCCCTACACATCAGAGTCAGTGAGGGCAGTGGAGTGTTCTTTGACAAGGTAAATCTCTGCTTTGATCTTATTTACCATTCTGTCCTGCTGCATGCCTGTGTCCTTAAATGTTTTTTTTTCCTTTTCCTTTTAGCACCAGGCTCAAATTGCTTACCTGGGTGTGGTCCTTGGTGCATCCTAGAATCTCACTTTTCTGGGGCCAATACTCTAGGACACTTTTGATGACCTGCATTTTCAATTTTATTCATTAAAGTTGCTAGACCAACATGGTAGCATTTGGTAAACCGTCAGCTAATGACCAGACTCCAAGTGAAAATCTAAATTATTTAAACAACTGCATCATGTATGCCTTTCAGTTTGGAAGGACATACCTGTAACTAATGAAGTTCTTAATGTCGCCCCGCTTTTTTTGGACGGAATGATCAGTTTTACACATAAAATATTTCTAATATAAAAACATCTCCACTTACGTTACCCTATTCATGGCTTCATAGACATCCAAGACTCCTAGGCTATACTGAAAACCCGAATGTAGGTATATATCTGACAAAGACATTGGAGGTAAAATTGGATTAGGAGTCAGGCATCTAGAAACATATCTATCTTGGGGCTCGGTTTCCTCATCTGCAGAGAGAAGGCATTGGGTTAGAATTTGTCTCTTTACTACTACACATTGGCCACCTTATGTCTTTTATTGGCCACAGAAATTTTAGCCTAGCTCCTCTTCCTCATCCTCTGTAAAACCCAAGGGTAGATAACTGCCTAGTTCTGCCTGGATCCAGATAACTGCCTAGATCCGAAACATGCTTATGGTTAGCAAACTCACCCTAAGATGCCTTCTGGCTCTTAGAGTGAATGGCTGAGCTTAGAGCATAGGTCGCAAAGTGTGGAGTAAGATAACATCCCCCAGATAAAAATAATGCCTGGGACTATAAAAGGCCAGCTGAAATTTATTCTCTCACTAAAAACTGTACTACAAGAAATTTGATCCCCAAACCAAATATTAATGGTATAATTAAAAGGAAAGGAAGGATAAAGGTAGGGAAGGGAGGAAAGAAGGAAGGGAGGGAGGGGTAAAGAGAAAGAGGGAAAAAGGAAATATATAAATTTGATTAAACTTTTTTTAATCAAAGAGTGATGATTAATAATTTAATAATGTCCCCATTACATAGAAAGTTTCTCTTTCTACTATCAAAATATGTAAGGTAGAATCTTTTTTTTCTCCATTCATCAAAAGATATTTGGTTATTACCTTCAAAATCCACGTCTCCGACTAGCTTTGTCTTTCCCGTCACTGGGTCATGGACATAGTTGATACCCACGTCGATTACAGCGGCACCTTCTTTAACCATATCAGATGTAATCAACTTTGGAATACCTGAAAACAACACAGAGTTGCAAACCACTCTTAATGATACGTAAGCTTTGTCCTTGAGTATAACAAAGGTTTATATATACATCTCCTATATTTTTTTCTCGTGGCTTTAAACAACATACAAAATACACTGTTCCTAAAAAAAAGGTGCCAACTGCACTCTGATCGTTTCTGATCCGGCAGAAGAACAAAGACGATGTACTCACCATTGAATTGGCGTTAACCGATCAATACTTATGTGCGCCTATGGAAGTAACATTCACTGGGTGCCAGGCAGGTGGGGAGGGAGGCAGGGAGGAGTAAACTCACATCTAAAGGGTGTAGTGAGCATTTTCTGGAGGATGGCCATGCTTACAGCTCTGACTCAGGTGGTGCAAAGGCAATATATGTAACCAAAGTGTTCGTACCCCCACAATATTCTGAAATAAAGAAAAATGATGGCCACACCTAAAGCACACAGAGCACTAGTCTACACCACAGGAGCTAAGGCTTCCCTAACGTAAAGATGTAACCATTACCTCTTGAGCAAGTGTGAGGCTATATCCTTATTCTCACCAATTAGAACCCCAACTGGGTATTTTCATAGGCTCATTTGACAACCTCAGAGTTCACATAAATTAAAAAAAAAGTAATGCCTCCCCTATGGATCCTTCTATCGTAGTCATCTTTAAGTCTTTATGGAACAGCTCAGTCAAGCCACCCTGATAAAAGAAAGCACTGTATTTACACATCACTTTAATTAGTAGAGTTCAAAGAGCTGTGTAAACATTATCTAATTAAACTTCACAACAATTCAGTGAAGCGAGAAAAGGTTTGCCCATTATCCTCATTCACAGAAGAGAGATTTTTGAGGTGCTGAGAGGCTAAATGATTTCTTAGTTTCACAATGATGAGTCAGAGGTGAGGCTGGGAACAGAGCGAGAACTCTCATTCAGGTATAAAAGCAACACCACGGGAATGCTTGCTCAGGTGGATCACCCCTTCATCTGGAAGTTGTCCTACTGAATAAATAACGGGAGTCATGGGAATGGAATTTGTATTAATGCATAAGTTCCTCTGTACATTAGAAAAGCTTTGTCTAGCAGTATTTGCTTTGCAGACAGTAATATGATGGCTAAACAGAGCCTGTGTTAGTAACAACAGTACTTCAGTGTCTTCTCCTAAGGATCCTCCTACTATTTCTAGGAATCCTTCAGAAGGGTTTACAAACCAGTGAGTCAGTGGCAGTGACCACAGAGCACATCTTGTTCCTTTTCTCTTTTCCTGGCATTTTGAGTTCCTGTCTGACACCTGCATGCCTGTGACACCAGCTGTGAGAACAGTGTCCACGCCAAGGACACTGTCCGAATGCTCCCAAACCACTGCTCCTTGGGGTACCAGAAAGGTGCTGGGTTCCTTACAGAGCTTAGGGTCAGCAGGGCCCTCCTCTGTGTCGTATTTGATCACCTAGGGATACGGAATCCCTTTGTATTTAGAAATTCCAAGGATCATTTGAGCAGTTCCATCAGCGTCTGCCTTGAACCATTTTTCTGCAAAGCCAACGGACGTGCGTGCAGCGTTCAAACGCCTGCTTCTCTTTTCTTCCTTCCGTCAATCAAATCTTAATCTCCGCACGCAAACATTGGTGCATGTGGGGAGAGCTTGGAGGCCCGTGGGGGCAACAAGCAATACAGAGTATTAACGTCCAAGGGAAGGGGTTTCAAACGTTTTTGGATCCTTTCTTTAGAGGAAAGATGTTTTCCAAGCTTAGTGAGTAAAGTGATCAGAGCAAGGAGAGAGGTATTAGTTGCAAAGAAAAGGCGGAGGGAGCTATTTGAAAACCGGCGAGTCCCATCCCTGTGTTGTTGTTGCTGCTTACATAGATTTAGAGAGTAAAAGTGCAGTTTTGTTACATGCATACGTAATATTACGTAGTGGTGAAGTCTGGGCTTTCTGTGTACCGAGCACCCAAATAGTATACACTTTACCCAGTAGGTAATTTTTCATCCCTGACCCCCTCCCACGACTCTGATGCTTATTATTCCACTTTTCTTTTTTATGGCTAATATTCCATGGTGGGTGAGTGTGTACGTGTCTGTGTGTGTGTGCACATATACAACACCCACATTTTCTTAATCTAGTCGTTGGCTGGTGAACGCTTAGGTTGATTCCGCACCTTTGCTATTGTGAATAGTGCTGAGATACACGTATGAGTACAGGTATCTTTGTGATAGAATGATTTTTTTTTTCCTTTGGGTAAATACCCAGAATTGGGATTGCTGGATCAAATGATAGATCCATGATTAGGTCTCTGGGAAATCTCCATACTGGTTTCCGTAGAGGTTGCACTAATTTACGATACCAACAACAGTGAATAATTGTTCCCTTTTCTCCGCATTCTCACCAACATCCATCGTTTTTTTGACTTTTTAACAACGGCCACTCTAGTGTAAAACGGGATCTCGTTGTGCTTTTAATTTACATTTCTCTGACGATCAGTGACGTTGAACGTTTTTTCAGATGATTGTTGACCATTTGTGTGTCTTCTTTTGTCTGTTCATGTCCGTTGCCCACTTTTTTTTTTTTGTTTTTGAGACAGAGTCTCACTCTGCTGCCCAAGCTAGAGTGAGTGCCGTGGCATCAGCCTAGCTCACAGCAACCTCCAACTCCTGGGCTCAAGCGATCCTCCTGCCTCAGCCTCCCGCGTAGCTGGGACTACAGGCACGTGCCACCATGCCCGGCTAATTTTTTCCATATATATCTTTAGTTGGCCAATTAATTTCTTTTTTATTTTTAGTAGAGACGGGGTCTTGCTCTTGCTCAGGCTGGTCTCGAACTCCTGACCTTGAGCGATCCTCCCGCTTCGGCCTCCCAGAGTGCTAGGATTGCAGGCGTGAGCCACCGCGCCCGGCCTGTTGCCCACTTTTAATGGTTTTTTTTTTGTTGTTGTTGTTCTTATTGTTTAGTTCCTTGCAGATTCCGGATACTGGTCCTTTGTTGGATGTATATGTCCTTCCATTCTGTAGATTGCCTATTTTCTCTGTTATTTTTTTTTTGCTGTGCACAGGCTTTTTAGTTTAATTAAGTCCTATTTATTTACTTTTGTTTCTGTTGCGTTTGCCTTTAGGGTCTTAGTCATAAATTATTTGCCTAGGCCAATGTCCAGAAGTTTTTCCTACGTTTTCTTCTACAATTTTTACAGTTTCAGGTCCTATATTTAAGTCTTTAATCCATCTTGAGTTAGTTTTTATGAATGGTGAGAGAGAGGGATCAGTTTCATTCTTCCCCTTATGGCTATCCAATTTTCCCGGCACCATTTACTGAATGATTCTCTTTGTGATAAGTTTCTAGGTATAGTATTTTGGGAACTGAGATAATGTCCATTCACAAGCTTGTATCCAAAACAAATTTTTAAAATTTATTTATTTATATTTGAAAAAAAATTACTTAAGTTTACTATCTAATCCAGCCGTCCAGAATAAAATTAACGCCGTTTTCTGAGTTCTTTCTAAGCTGTTCGACACTCTTCGGCAGAGTTTCCAATAAAACGTCAGAAAATGTATTATAAAGTAAAAAAGGGGGAAACCCCTTCAAATGTTTTTTATTCAAAATAAGTAAATTTAGGGGTGATATCTTAGTGACCTAAAAGAACATACGTTACTGTTTGTACACATGGAGTGATTCTCACTCATTCTGACATGGTGTACCATGTTATTTTTTAGGAAAACACCGACCAACTATCCTGGAAAGATGTATATTGTAACATATCCTTTGGGGGGTGTGTATGTGTGTGTCTGCACACGCGTGTGTGAGTGTGCGTGTATTTTATAGAGACAAAGAATCTTTCTTATTATCTTTAAAACAAATGAAAATATCAATTATGAAACACAACAGAAACATTATTGCAATGTACCTGCCTTCTTATACAATGTAGCATCTGGTCTTTGGTATCATCATCTTGATTTAAAGGGCAGATATTAGTAAAATACTAAGAGTGAAACTCCTGAAATCCGCACACTCACAGAAATTCGCATACTTATTTAAATTTGTTCCAACCACACTCATGAAGCCCACACTCGTGCATGGTGCTCATTAATTCTCAGGTTTTGTTACAAAGGCAGGTCATTTTAAAAGAAGCAATTGCTAGTTAACTAAATCAGAAATAAATCTGGAGGAAATACATGTAGACGAAAGATGGAAGGACAGAGCTGGAAGCCTTCTTCTGATTCCATAAATGGGTAAAAAGAAAGGACTCCCATAGAAAGTCGCCTGAGGGGGCACAGCAGACATACGCCAGCACACAGTCCTTGCTACCCAGGGCTCTCCTTCAAACCCAAAGCCACACCTAAAGCAGGTGAGCAGGGGCACTGTCACAGGACAATTCAAACACCGCCTCTGTGCAGATCATTACACCAGCATTGACATGGAACATTTTGATCCCTATTTTTTTTTTAATTGTGCTGGGTTTTAATTAGACGCGTGGATGCCATTGCAGAGCCGCAACCAATAACGACTATGGATCTAACGAAAGCGTTTTACTTTCTGCCAGTCTCCACACGCCTGGGAGAGACACTCAGCAACACCACACACCGCCGACCCGCACCACGGCAACGATGACTTCACCTGCAGGAGGGCTCACATTCCTACCCACACTGGAAAGGAAAGCATTTTCTAGTTCTTTCGCCGAAGACAGTCATCATTTCTCAGCCGTTTCCCTGCCTCCTCCCTACCTGACCTCTAAACTCCGCAGGTGCAAGCTCTGAGTCAGCAGTGCTCACGCAGTGCCATATTAAGCCTTCATGTGGCCTCGTGCAGAGCTGGTTGAGCCTCCCCCAAACTGCTCCTTTCCTTCGCACTGTTGGGTTTGCTCACTGTGTTCCAGACGCCCATCACGGTCTCCTCGGCCCCCCTCCACCCTTCTCATACTTTCTGATCTCAACGTTTATCCTCAGATCAGCTCATTCGTCCACTTGATGATGTGAACTGCTCTCTTATGCACAGTTTCACTTTTTTTTTTTTTTGGCTTTATCAACTACCTTACAGTGATAAACTAGGAATTTTTGGTAGCTTCTCAAAATAATACCACACTATGTAAATCAGCCAATAACTAGAAGAGGAATTATGACAGTTTTAAAAAATTACATTCGTTAAAATATACCAGCTAAATTTGTATCAATTTGAGCAAGTCCTTGTTCTAGTTATAATCTCAAAATCGACGCGGCACACGCTCGCTGGGCACCGGCTCCGTGTCGGATGCGGCTCTACGCACTTACCTCCCAAGCTAAAATAATAAAATACCAGGCCTGTGCGTGCCGTGCTCTCGCGAAGGTGACAGGCAGCTTCGGTGCCGTAACCACGGCACGCCAGAGGGCCCTGCGAACTCGGAGAGGGACTTCAAGCCTCTTTCTTCTGACGGCACGGTGTGACAGAGTGAGTCCGATTTGCCAGGTCTGAGCTTCTAGCTTAGTCAAGAGTCTCGATTTTGGAGGAAAACGGTTGCGAGGGGAGTGACACGCAGCGAGACCTACGAGATGAGTGCTAATGACAAACTGGAGGGGTGAGATCGATGTCAACCCGAGCTAATATTACTCATGCCTCGGGATCTGCACGGCATTTCTTCCTTCACTTTTTTCTTCTGCAAGCCCGTTTCAGGATTTCATCACCACATTCCTCGCTTTGACATTACCCGTCTTCCCGACATATCACGCGCTCCTCCTCCTGCCCTTTCTGACTTCTTCTAGACGAGGCTGCTTCCATATATGCTGACGTTCCGGCTGTGACCGCGACCCAGCCCTGCCTGCTCCAGCTACCTGTGCCATTAGGTCACTCTCTTCTGCTTGACGACTCACTGCTAATTGCATCTGTTTATTTTTCCCACGCAGAATGCACGGCGCAGCCATCCTGGAAATGCTTTATCCCTACTGTCTGGTTACATGGAATTTCTTTTTTACATTCATGCATGTTTTCTGTATAATTGCGTTGTAATTTACAAATATCTACATGTTTTATCCTTAAGTTCCCCAGGTGGTTATTAATGAAGTGGAAATGCAGCCAGCTTTAGTTATTTCTTAATAAATTTTCAATTTTCTTCTCCCAAGTTACCCGTTAGCGAGACACGCATTTCTTCAGGGTGACGTCCGGCATCCAGCATACCTCTGTGACTAGCGGGAGGCATTAGAGGGGAAATAGCAAGGCAAGGCAAGGAACAGGATTTGTTCCTGCTGGTTTTGTTCAAAATGTCTCCGGCCGGGGTGGTGAGGGTGGTGTGTGGCCCACTTGGCCACGTCCAAAATAGCTGCTCACGTGACTGGTGCCCTCTGGTGGCACCCAGGGAGACGGCTGTGTCACCACACCTAGGGGCCTGACCAGGTACCTCCTGGCTCCTATTTTGTTAATCTTGTATAGGCTTGATTCTTCCTTCTCCTTCCCGTCCTTTATTTTCCTTTTCTAAGGGATCCATAGGAGAAACTCAAGGATGACGACGGCATCAGCGTTACGACTTGTGCCATAAGGTTTGATTTAGTCGCAAGAGAACGTCAGTGGCTCTTGCAAGAGGACTGTGAGCACACAATGGCCATTTGTCATAACAACAAAAGAAAGCATGAGCAGGAACGCACGCTGGGAGCCTTTGCTCCACCGGAAGAAAATTTCCATTCACTGTGATAATTGATAAATGGTAACTAAGGGCAGCTGTGAAATATTCTTCACAAGTTGTTAACATTAGGGTCAGATAACACCTTTTAAAGATAATGCACATTTTTCACTCTGTCTGAAGTTAGAGATGAACACAGATGACCACTCGAATTCCTCTCTGAGTCCTGTGTGGGAACATTACAAGTGTTTTTAAAAAGAAGTCAATGTAATGTTTGTCTGCCATAAACGTACCAGTAGCTGTAGCAATATTTCACTTAAAGATGTCCTGTGGTCTGAAAAAGCTCATGGCTTCGCTAAACATGTCTGACTTCCGTCAATCCAGCTCAAAACCGTACATTTGATATCACCTGAATATATTAAATACTTTTTCAGAAAAACAGGAAACACGCTTAGCTACACCAGTTCACTAATGACTTCTGATAAAAGGAACATTTCTATTTTTACTCCATGAGGAGCAGATTACTGCTCCAGGAGTTATCACAGATACATCCTGGGCTCCAGAAAAGGGCCTACACTGAATTAAATTTAGTTGAAACTGATTTAAACAATCATTATTCACTTTATCATCTCATCAAACTTTTTTTGTACGCAAAAAAACACAAAACAAATTAGAGAGAAACCTGGATTTATTAAATGGCACTGCGATACCTGTTTTTCTTTTTGTTCCTACTCCTGCCCTTCTAGCGTCAATCCTCTTTGAGGCAGCCTGAGCGATCCTTTAAAAACGTAAGTCAGACCATATCAATCCGCTCTCGCCCGTTCTTGGCTTGCGTTAAACTCCTCACCGTGGCCTACCAGGTCCTACGTGAGAGCCCATCCTGGCTACCTTCCCCACATTATTTCCTACCAGTACGCTCACAGTGATTAATGTCTAATTAAAATCAGAGTATGCAATATTAAGCGTTCAAACAGCTGTGTTCTGGAACACACGAAGCACGCTTCTCCCTCAGGACTTTTGTAACTTGCTGTTCTCTCTGCTTAGAACACTCTTCCCCCCCACCCCAGATGGTTCCTTGATGTGTCCTTCACTTCATACAGATCTGCTTCCGTCAAGGCCCCCATAAGAACCGGCATCCACCTCAGACTGGGATAAGAAGGAAAAATAGGGAAGGAACTTCTACAGAGGTGTGTTCGGGATTAGGACAAGAACAAGGGCTGTTGAGGTACTTAGAGATCAGAAACAGGAGGAAGCTCGCAGCATCCCCAGGCCGGAACAGGTAGCGGGAGGGAAGAGCGTTATCGCAGCCCCATGAGAGCCAGAGCAGGGGGGAGAGGGTCCTTGGCAGAAGCCACCGACACAGAAGAAATACCCTGCCCTGGCCTTTCTCTCCTTCTCCCTCAAATCTCCTGCTGGTGCCAAACCTTGCTAGCAGCCAGTGGTGGAGAAACACAGGCGAGGCCATCCTCATTAGTCAGCCTCCCCGGCCCAGAGCAGGGCAGGGAAGGGCAGAGATCGGATCTGGTGGGAAAATGGAGAACGGCCGGGACACGAACTCTACGGGAAAGGTCACATCCCAGGAAAGATCTTCACTGATCAATGTATCTAAAACGGCGCCCTCCCAATGCATGGCGTTCCTTCACCCAACTTCATCAGAGCACCTGCCGTTACCTGACGTTATACTGTATTGTTTACATATTTGCTATCTCTCCCACTAAAATATAAACTCTACAAGGGCCAGGATTTTGTCGTTCGTATCCACTGCTGTGACTCTATACTTTAAAACAGCTCTTACTGCATAGTAAGACTGTCTGTGTTCTGAGTGAATGAATTTAATATTCCCTTTTACTATTCAAAAGTATTCACATTTAATTAAAATCAGAACAATACAATATACTCTGAAATATGTGTAAGTGAATTATCCATACACATCTCTGGATGTGAGCTCTATGTTCTAAAATATTTTTCTTGTCCTATTACCCTGCAGAACACAAATAAATTCAAATAAATTTAATCTTATTTTACAATAAGTAAATATATATGTAAACACATATGTGTTTCATGAAGCTTTCTTTCATGTATTAAAATATAAAATGACGGAATCTCAGAACTGGGGGAAACATTAAAACTCAATGATCCGGCCGGGCACAGTGGCTCACGCCTGTAATCCTAGCACTCTGGGAGGCTGAGGCGGGCGGATTGCTCAAGGTCAGGAGTTCAAAACCAACCTGAGCAAGAGCGAGACCCCGTCTCTACTAAAAATAGAAAGAAATTAATTGGACAACTAAAATTATATAGAAAATATTAGCCGGGCATGGTGGCCCATGCCTGTAGTCCCAGCTACTCGGGAGGCTGAGGCAGGAGGATTGCTTGAGCCCAGGAGTTTGAGGTTGCTGTGAGCTAGGCTGACGCCACGGCACTCACTCTAGCCCGGGCAGCAGAGTGAGACTCTGTCTCAAAAAAAGAAAAAAAAGATTCTGAAGTCGGAATCTGAATCAACACCTTATTTTTATTTAGCTTCTTAGATTAATCATTCTAATCTATCTACGGTTCTCTCTTTTTTTAATTCACTCATTATTTTATATCAAAAATAATATCCTCCAAGAAAAATAAAAGCAGTCAGTGGAAAATAATGTCCCTAGTACACACATTATCCCAAATCCAAGAACATCCAGCACCATCTCTGTCTACTGTGCCATTTCCTGTTGTTAATGCTCTTGTGTACATTTAAGTGCCTGCGTTCCATTGGCTGGAATTATGGCAATATAGAAACAGCCCACAACTCAGACTATGCAAACTCTGTCCTATGTGAACCAAAGGGAACCAAAGGCCCCTTTCATTTGGCCCATAACAACTGGTGACAACATGCCTTCTTGAAAAATCAGGGTTGGATCTATTTCATGTTGTTTATAAATTGTCATTTCAATTGTTTTTTTAAAAAGGCTAAAAGGCAAACATAGCAAAGACTATCAAAACTAAGGCAGATGGTATGATCCTGTATTCTTGGACTTTTACCAAACGAAATCAGAATCAAGTTGTTTTGAAGATATAAATCCTATGGTGCAGATGACCTAATGGGTTCCTGTTCCCTCTTATTAACTGTAATTAATCAATTTAAACTCAGTATGTACAACAATGTCTTTTCTCTTCAGGTTCTTTGGGGGAGAGGGTTGGGGAGGAGGGAGTATAGGTCAGCAGTTAACAGTGGGCGTTTTCAATGAAATTAAGAGAGAATTGCCTAAATGTATGATAAATTTATGATGACCGAGTCACAAAATTGAAAATAACAACCATTGACAAATATATAAAGATAAATAAGATTGTAATTGGTAGTTTATTTTCATTAAAGTGGAAAGATTTAGGGTATTTTCCTTGATGGTTTAAATAAGGTAGCCTGGGTAATTCATACTTATTGAGCAACTCTCATGTTCCATGTAATCCCTAAAATCATCTCAGAGAAGGCAATATATATTTATATAAAGCCACATATTGCTTTAGAATATAAGATACTATTACACTATATCCTTTTCCAGAGGTATAGCAATAAACCATAAACAGGAAATAATAATTACATTTTTTCCAAACTTAATTTAAAAATGCACTCTCACAAATTGGTAACTAAACTTGGGGATCTGAAATACATACATTCTCAGACTTAAGTTAGGGTCCAAGGGACAACCCTATCAGGGTCTTAGAAGGCACATGTTTCCAAAGTAAAACAAAAATACATGAATTGCACTTTCTGTGAAGTTGTGAAAATAAATTATTTTTATGAAGTTGAAAAAAATGTTTTACACTTCATGTTATAACAGCCATATTTTCAATTATCCAAAGAGGTGACAATTGGGTTTATTCTTCTCAAAGCCTGGCACACTAGTTTGATAGACATTGTCAATTAAAATCATTATTTTTAACAGTAATATGGTGGTGGATTTTTCCTTAGAAAATTTTATTTTTCACGAGACATTTATTTAAGGATCAAGGATCCAGGAGAGTGGCTATTTCTATCAAAGGATAAGCAAAATTCCATTCAGAGTGAAGCAACTTTACATTGTTTAATCAGGTATTTCTTTAAAAAATTATTGTATGCAGAAAACAAAGCAAGACTTCACATACACTAGCACAGAGCCTTGCATATATGGGGATTAGATAGATGCCTATTGGCTCTCTAATTCAGTAGTTCTCAACTAGGGGGAGAGGGAACGGTATAGGGCAGAGATATTGTCCCCACTTTCTCTGCCCAGAATATTTGCTAAGGTCTGGAGACACTTTTGGTTGTTATTACTTGGGGAGGGAGCTTCTGTTGTTTGTCATAACTGCAGGCGGGAGGTTTCTGCTGGCATCTAGGGGGTACAGTCTGGAAATTTTGCTAAACATCTTACAAGCCCAGGCCAGCCCCCATAACCATAAACAACTCAGCCAAAAATGTCAATAGTACAAAAAGTGAGACACCCTCCTCTAATTGCATGTAATACAGTAACAATTAAACTTTTAACCTCACATTTTAATTAATTCTTATAACACTAGAAAGTATATTCTTTAACATTCTGTCCCATTTGGGGAAAAAAAAAACAGTAAAACAAAAACACACCTACATCTTGAGCAGAAGCCCCTTCAGGAAGTTATAACAGAAGAAAGGGAAGCTGGCCAATGGACACTAGTGCTCCAGCTGCTGGAGGGAGCCAGTGGGTAAGCTGAAGGCTTGAATAGCCAAGATCCTGAGCCACCACTCACATATTTAAATTTGAGATTATAATCATTTTTAGAATAGTTCATGCATGAGGTATAAAGTTCAAAAATACAAGGAGGCATCCAGAATTCTAAAAAAGAATTTTCTCTTCCACCCCTGTCCCATAGCCACACATTTTATGTCCCCAGAACAAGTTTCTAAGATATCGTTCCCCTCCCTGAGATATTCTGTGATTTTTTAAGATTATATCCACAGAAATAATTCTTTGCATAAAGGCAATGAATACATGTATATTTAAATAACATACTTTGCACATTGTACTGAATGTTGGTTTTTCCTTCTAATGACGTATCTTGGAGATACAATGTATTATAGATGATTCATTTTAAATTGCTTCACAATATTCCACTGCATGAAAATAAGCATTTTTAACCAGTGTCTTATTGAATGTATTTGTTTTCAAACTTTCTTATGAACATTGCTACAATGACTATCTTTGTGCATAGGTCATCTCTTGCCTTTATGATTATAACTATATTTCTATGCAGAAATGGCAGTGCTTGTTAAAAGAACATGTATATTTTATATTTTGATATATACTATCAAATTGCTACCACATGTATGTGAGCCTACACATACAAGTGCTACACCCATGGCAATACTGTGTGTTGACAGGTTCTTTGCAAATCTGTTGTGTAGAAAATTTGTAGGTTTAATTGGCATATCCCTTATTATGAAAGTTGTATATATTCACATAAGTTTTAGAGACATTTATAGTACTCTTCCTGATCATAATCTTTACCCATTTTTCTATTAGGCTATTCATTTTTTGTTTGAATTTTAAGAGACCTGCCAATATTAACAAAATTGTCTTTTTGTCTATAATAGAAGTTGCAAATCCCATTTTCCTTGACAATGTTTTTGTTTGTTTGATTTTGACAGACAATGGTTCTGCAGAAATTTTTGTAGTTTAATTTATACCTATCTTTTATTTTATGGGTTCAGAATTTTATTTCAAATTTAGAATTATATTTTAAAATAATGTCATATTTTATTCTATCATCTTTGTGATTTTCTTTTTCTTTTTAACCTTTATCCATCTAGAATTTACCTTGGGTTAAGACTTCAGCTTCAATTTTTTTTTTTTTCAGATCAGTACCCAGTTACACTAACAACATTTAAGTTTTTCCTTATTGATTTGAATTTTATCTGATTCTTTTATTACTTGGGTTTATTGCTAGGTTTTCTATTCTTTTCCATAAAACTCTTTGTCTGTAGTTAGACCAGCATGACATTGCTTAAATTATCATAGTGTAGTTTTAATATCCAGTGTGAAGCAAACACATTCTTTAAGTATAATTTTGCCTCTAGATAATCAGAATAGAAAAGTTAGGCTAATATATATGTACAAGTAACAAATATGACTGTGAACAGCCTTTCTTCCTTAGGTTAATAGATTGTATTTCCTCTGGGATTTCTCACTGAAAGCCGGACAACCAGTATATCAAATCTATAGATTTTTCACTTCAAAAGGATGATCTCTCTTTCTACGCATTACCTCTCAAGCCAACCCAAAGGATGCATGTGAAAATAAAGGTGATGAGAAAATACTTGACCGAGAATGGAGGTCTATTTCCCTGTGCCTTCATGGAGATGGGCTGATTTTTTACAATCACTCAAAGGATTCACCTATTTGCCAGGATAGAGGAATTTGTAAGTTGATGGCAAATGGAAAGCATTGTTGGAGACAAAAATGGATGAAAACCAGACCTGCTCCTGATGTACAACATCTGATCTGGGCACAGAGGCAAGTCTTTTTTCCCATCTATGAAGCCAGACACTTGACCTGATCACTCCTTTCTTCCTACTACAATATGTGTGCAAAGAATAAAATTTGCTTAAATCTTGGATTTGGGGATTTACCTTCTGATCATTTTTTATGTAAATGGAATGAAAGCATTTGAGGACCAACACAAGAATATATACAGAAATAATTGCCTAAGTGGCCAAATTTGATTTAACATAGACTAAACCTTATGCTTTGTATTGCATAAAAACATCTACCAAGATTGCCCCAAGATTTAAAAACAGTGTAATTTCTACCAAAATATTACTTTTTTGTGGTCATCATACTATTATCTTTTCAAATGTAACTCATAGTGTCTGTCTGTTAATGTCCCCGATGACCAGACTGATTAAATTTAATTAAATATAAGCACTAACCTCAAAGGCCACCAATGTTACCTGGTTTAGGACCCCCCTTTCTCCAATTATTCCTGGGGGTCCTAGAGGGCATTTCACATGTGCTCAAGAACACCTCCTGCCCCAGGCAGCCATGCTGCTCTGACAGGGACAGCAGGAGCCTTGCCAGTGGCCACAGCTCGTCCATTGGGTGTCAGAAGGCATTTTTGCAGTTCCATTGTTATTCTCTGTTGTTCCAGTGGAGTTGGAACAACCTCCCTGCTCCCGTCTCAGCAATTGTGGTTTCTCCCACAGTTCCTCTAATCAGCATTCCTCTCTGGTGACTAGTCTGAGCCCTCGGAATTCCAGAGCTATGGGAAGGTCTGAGATGATGGTTTTGACATTCTACCGTATTTGAGGAGAGCTTCATCCTCAATACATATTTCAGAGTTCAGTGAAACACTCTTTACCTTTTACTTTTAGTATTTTTCTCTCCCGAGGACCCGAATATATAAATACTTCCGTGGAGTTGTCCAGAAGACAGATTAATGTACCAGCAACAGCGCTTTGCTCATGGTCTATACTTGCCTCAGGCAAAGACAGGGTAAGTTCCTGTGTCCAGCTCACTGTGACCAGATTCTTCTTCCCTCGGGATGTTTTCTCCTCTGGGAATCTCTTTAGCTACCCCCTTCAAATAGACTTTTGTCAGGCCACCCAATAACTCATCAGATAGTTCTGAACCCCAGCACTGGGCAAAGCATATTATCTTTCCCAGAAGGAAAGAGGCTTTCAGCATTGTCACAACAGTGTCCAAACAAGGCCAGATATGCCTGAACTCCCAGACACAAACAGAAATCAGCTTTCTATTTGTACAAGTTTCCAGTTATGAAGCCTGCTACAAACAAGTGAGAAGAAGGCTTGGAAGGCAGAAAAAAATTCAAAAAATGCTGTGAGGTTTTTCTCAGTTTGCAAAGGGATTTTTTTGTGTGCAGATATTAGTCTATGTCAGCCAGATATGACAGTTTCAAAGGTAAAAACTGGGAAAGAATATAGCTAAGGAGGTTTGCTTTTTTAAGAGAGACAATCTTCTTAGTGTCTCTCTGACCAGAAATGATCTACCTGTCTTGAAAAGGTGTAAAGACCACTACTCCCTTCAAGCAAATATACAGGCAGAACACTGATGGAAGTTCATGGGTGGTACTCACACAGGAAAGATGGATTTATTAATGCAAAGTCACCAATGCTCATGGCAGGACTGCTCAACTCGGGCTACAACCAAAGGAGCCAGGAGTGTTCAACAGGATTAGCATGTAAAGTACAACTCCTGAATGGATAGACTCCATGGCCATGTATTTATAGAAGTTGAATTGTTAATACATTGACATTCTAGCAATGTGGTCAGGGTACAAGTAGTTCTTTAAAGAAACAGGAAACATGTGAATTCGCTAACGAAACAGTGACCTGCAAAAGCAAATATAATGTGTCACACAAAGACATGTGCACAGGGAAAAAAGAAATACAATATGATATACTAGACTGTGAGCCCCATTTCTCAGCTGCCTTTTGCCTCTGTTGTCACCACATCGTGTTGAAGATGGACCGCATGAATTAGAAAACACACTGGTCCCTGCTATG
Source organism: Lepilemur ruficaudatus (assembly GCA_963574885.1). Classification (NCBI taxonomy): domain Eukaryota; kingdom Metazoa; phylum Chordata; class Mammalia; order Primates; family Lepilemuridae; genus Lepilemur; species Lepilemur ruficaudatus. The sequence continues at coordinate 34,784 of CAUYRT010030032.1, forward strand.
ACAACATGCGTGTTGATGTTGATCTCTGAAGAGCACCGGACCTCCTTGCCTGGAGACTTCCCTTTTGATAGCTATTCACACTTACATGATCATCCATTTTTTCCACCGTGCCAAGGCTGCTGATGAATTGAGGGAACTCCCAGCCCCTATTAAATGTCAAGATAGAACCAGCCTTCCTCTCTCTTGGTAATGTAAACCCTGGCATTAATTCCAAATCACAAGTCCAGACATGCCTGCCTTCATGGCACTACCAAAGAGAGTAATTCCTGAAGGAGGCATAATAAGAGTTTAGCAAGTAAATATGAGGAAAGATAACTTGAGACAGTGAGAAATGCACGCTTAAGTTCCAGAGGTAAGAAGCTAGAAGAACCCGAAGGAGGAGACTTTGGAAGACAGAACATTTCTAAGACAGATTACAAGAATCAGCAAATGAATAACAATGAATACAGAGGGGAGAGGCTATGTCTAAGAGATGCTTCCATAGCACAAACTGCTTACTGACTGATGAGAAATGATGTGAGAGAGGATGCAGGAATCCTCAGTTGTAAGTTTAGGTTCCAAGGTGGGTGATAAGGACATAACTGAGATAGAGAATTCAGAAAGAGATCTAAGTGAAAAGGTGGAAATAATCAACTCAATGCAGTAATTTAGGATATTTGCGTGACATCAAGGTAAAAAGACTTTCTTTTTCCTGGGATATAGAGACAGGATTGCCAGGTAAGATATAAGATGCCCAGCTAAAATTGAATTTCAGATAAACAAAAAAGAGTTGTTTAATGTAAATATGTCCCATTTAATGCTTAGGATATACTATACCAAATTATTTACCATTTATCTGAAATTCAAACTCAACTGAGCATTCTGTATTGGTTACATCTGGACACTCCACTCAGGAGAGGGAGTAGGATTAAAACTGTTAGTCAAGTACATCTCAAAATTTATGCTGAAAAACAAAAGAACTAGAATTGCTAGACACTATTTATAAAAAGAAAGTAGAAGGAACCACACTACGCAATTTTAAGAATTACTATATAACTACAGTAATCAAGATGGTTTATATTGGTGGAGAAATAGATACATACAGATCAATAGAACAGAATAGAGAAGACAGAATAGATCCACACAGATATGTCCAACTGATGTTTGACAAGAGTGAAAAAGCAGTTCAGTGGTTGAAGGACAATCTTTTCAACAAAGGTGATAGCATGATTAGCTATCAGTAGCCAAAAAAGTGAACCTGGACCTACCTCAACCTCATACTTCATACACAGATTAACTCAAAACGGATCATAGATTCTAAATGTAAAACATAAAACTGTAAAAATTTTGGAAGACAACATAGGAGGAAATCTCCAGGTTCCTGGAGTGAGACAGAGTTCTTCTTTGACATTGAAAGCCCTATCCATAAAAGGAAATAATGATAAACTGGACTTCGTCATAATTTTAAACTTTTACTCTATAAAAGATCATGTGAAGAGGCTAAAGAGACAAGCCATAAACTCAGAGAAAATATGTAAAAACCACAAATATTACACAATGAATATGTCTGAGGGCTCATGACCAGAACATGCAAAGGACTGTCTAAACATGACAACAGTAAAGCAGACAAATGGCTTGAACTGGCACATTACCAGAGAAGACATATGTGTGGCAAATAAACATATGAAAAGATGTTAAACTTTGCTAGCCATTAGGAAAATGCAAGTTAAAAACTCAAGATACCACCGTACACCTATTAAAATGATAATAAAAAATACTGATAACACCAAAGGCCAGTGTCAATATGGAGAAATTGGATCACTGATGCATCAATTGTGGGCCCTAGTAATAGCACTTCTGAGCATTTATCCTAGAGAAGCAAAAACTTACGCTCACACAGAAACCAGTATATGAATGTTCATAGCCTTATTTGTAAAAGTTAAAAACTAGAAACAGGCCGGGCCCAGTGGCTCACGCCTGTAATCCTAGCACTTTGGGAGGCAAAGGCGGGTGGATCGCTCAAGGTCAGGAGTTTGAAACCAGCCTGAGCAAGAGCGAGACCCCCATCTCTACTAAAATAGAAAGAAATTAATTGCCCAACTAAAAATATATAGAAAAAATTAGCTGGGCATGGTGGCGCATGTCTGTAGTCTCAGCTACTCGGAGGCTGAGGCAGGAGGATCACTTAAGCCCATGAGTTTGAGGTTGCTGTGAGCTAGGCTGACGCCACGGCACTCTAACCCAGGCCACGGAGTGACCTCAAAAAAAAAAAAAGCTAGAAACAACACGAATGTCTTTCAACAGGTAAATGATGAAGCTATCTGCAACACATCCATAAGATGGAATATTACTCAGCAATAAACAGGGAGAAAACCCCCTGTTGATAAATGCAACAACTTGGATGGATCTTCAGGATAGTATACTGAGTGAAAAAAGCCAATCTAAAATAGTTGCATATTTCATTATGCTATTCATATTAGATAATATATTTATATTAGAATTCAAAAAATGACAAAATTATAGCAATGGAGGGTAGATATGTAGTTGCCAAAAGCTAGGGGAGAGGAGGGGAGGTGTGGCTATAAGGAATCAGCACTGTGGTATTCCTCTGAGGTGAAGGAATAGTTCTGTATCCTGGATCCAATGGTGGTTCTAAAAATCCATAGATAAAATAAAATATTACAGAATTATACACAAAGTTGTGCAACAATACGAGTGATGCAAAAAGTGGTAAGAGGTCTGTAGACTAGTTAATTGTATTGCGCTAGTCAATTTTCTCATTTTGATAATAATTATGTAAGATATCACCATTGGAAAAGCTGCCTGATGCGTACATGGGGCCTCTCTATTTTTGCAACTTCTTGAGTATCTATAATTATTTCAAAATAAACCCTTTTTTGATGTCTTATCTGGATAGAAGTGGTAGCCCAAGGGTGAATGTGTCTAGCCCAGAAGAGTGGCATTTATACTGAGAAGAGTTCTGAGCATAGAACCCTGGACAGCCAACACACACAGCCAGCAAAAATGTCACAGAGTAAGAAGTCACATCAGAGAACCATGCAAGTGAGAGCCATGACATGAAAGACAAAGGAAAATAGATTTTCACCAAAAAAGCAGTGATGTTCAACAGCGCCAACTGCTGAAGGGGAGGGACAGCACGTGGTGCTGAAGATGAACACTGAACTAGGAACGGAGGGACCAAAGAAGATAGAAACATCAGGTGAACGCTTCAGTAAACCTAACAGAAAGGAAAAGGCACACCAATAGATTAAGCAGAGATGAAGGGAAGGGATGAAACTTGTTTCAGGATAGAGAAATCCTGAACACTTAAAGATGAGGAGTCCTACAGGAAGGGAGAAAGTTTGCACATTCAAAAAAAAAAAAAGAGGGAAAGAGAGAGAAAGACAATGAATAGCAGAGAAGATTCTAAAAAAAAAAAGGTGGGAGCAACAAAGGGGTAGAATCAAGTGTTCAGATGAAAAGTTCACCCTCATAGAAACAAACTGCATTTCTAGTTCACATGAACACAGAACTAAATGTGACCAAATCAGAGACATAAATATTTGAATTTTGAAAAGCATTATAGCATAATGGTTGCTATTGGGCTTAATTAATTAATAACATATTTTACAAAACAATGCAAGCTTACATTTAAGGAATCAAAACTAAAACTGGCCATTATAATTATGCTTCACCTAAAGACGTATTAATAATTCTTATTTAGGAGTCTGGTGAACGTGATTCTCTTCTGGCCTTGATGACACAGCCTTGTTGAACTTGTGCTGACTTATAACCCTAAAACTAAATGACACTATGAATAACTTTGCTTCTTCAGCATTCTTATTAGTCTGAAATGCTTAAGTATTTATGTACATAAGAATTTTAAGGTAAAACACATTTTATATGGAAGTCGCATTAAAAAATAAATAGGTTATTTATTAAAGTCTTATGAAGCTGAGAATCAGTCTTTTGCTAAGGGAGATATTTAACAATAAGACTCCTGCAATAATTAAGTGATGATAAACTGCACTTGTATGAAACCAAGCTTGTTGACATTAACCTTGTTGGAAATGCATTCATTGGTCACCTACATTTCTGACATGCATTGTAGACCTATGATTGGTGATGAAACGAAATAGTCTCCAGGGAATGGGAACTGTGTCTTTGCTTGAAGCATTTAGAAGCCATCAAATTACTGGAAAATAGCTAACAATATTTTACTGACAAAGAGAAAAGACAAGAAACTTGAATAATAGAGGGCAGGGTAGGTTCTCTTATTTTCATTTGTTTGAGACCATAGCTTTGAACGATATTTTCTGCATGAGTGCATCATATCTAGCACCAAATATGTCAAGGCCAACTGTGATATGGTAACAAATACACAAGCATGAAAATTTGCATGAAAGTTTTAGAAGGATATACACTAGATTGTTGACCATAGATTTTTACTCTCTGGACTTCTGTATCATTTTAGCTTTTTCTGTAACAAGTATGTGTTCGTGTTTTACTTGTGTAATTAAATAAATAGATGTGCAAAAATAAATACATTTTAAAGAAAATGTCTGATATATTCATAGGTACTTAGGTACTATCTCACAGTGTTTCAATAATAAGTAAATGAAATAATACACAATGTAGGGAGTACTCAATATAAATTAGCTGTTATTATTATACTATTTTTCCAAGATATTGGGAATAATTCTTTCAATGGCATAAGGCAGATTGAAGATGGTTGCAAATGGACACTCTTCCTATTGAGAGACGGAGTCTACTTCCCTTTTGTTGAATCTAGATTGGCCTGTGGCTGGTTTGACCAATAAAGTATGATGCAAGTGATGCCATCCTGGTTCTGAGGCCAAACTTTAAGACAACTGCCAGCCTTTCTTTGGCTCGTGGAGGCTGCAGTCATTCTATAAGAAACCCAACTGCCCTTAGGCTGCCATGCTATGAGAAGCTCAGGCCACTGGAACAGGCTCTAGCAGATGAAGCAATATGACGTGAGAAAAAGAAAACAAGTCTCACCAAAGCTCCGATATACGTGTGAGGACATCACCTTGAAAATGGTTTCTCTTGGAAATGAGACCAAATGAATCAGAGACAAAGAATCCAACCTAATATTATCAGATTTCTTTGGGTAAAAATAAAATGGTCTTTAAGCCTCTGAGATTTCAGCTAATTTGATACATAGTTAACAATAACCAAAACAGTGTATTTAAAGGGGATTTTACCTTTCTTATCTTCCTATCTACATTTTCTAACTTTTCTACAGTAATCATGTAATTCTTTGGTATACAAATAAATTATAAACTATTTAGAAATTATTATAGTCTAAGTGAAGAGCCTAAGAAAGTATGAATTGGTTTCCAGTAGAAAAACACTTCACAAAAACAACCAATAAAGTTGGGGATATCTATATATCTATATATGCATATCTCTTAAATGGTCCCTCAGATAACTGCAGAAGCAATGAGAATTTAAGGACTAAAATTTTGCACAAGTGGGAAACTCTAGATTTTGAACCAGTGGTCTGCGGCTGTTTGTTCCTTAAGGATATTTGTTGACATTTGGCATGTGCTAGAGGCTGAAAATCTGGCATTGGTCCAGGTAGAGAGTCCCTGCTTGCAGACAGCAAAACAAGCAAAGATTTTGGCAGTAATATGGGAATGGAGTGATAAAACTGGAAGCTTTGAAGGACCTCAATACACAGTTGGTTTTCCCTTAAACTTATTTGCCAAATGTTGAATTATAGTGGGGTTGGATGCTTGAGAGTTATGCTAAAATTTTCTGAAAGACAGAAGATAATTTTCTGCAGTCTCCTGGTGTACAGAAGATAAAAGCCCACCAAAGTGAAAAACTCATGGATACACCATTGAAAGCTGCATTTCCCCTGGAGGAATTTCCCCAATCCTGCATATAAATAGAATTCTAAAAATGAAAAACATCCAAAAACCTGTCAGAATTGGTGATATCAATGGAGCTAAAGTAAAAAATTAAACTCGATATTCTAAGTAAAAAGCTAAGTTTATCAGAATGGATAAAAAAAAATTATAGGCTGCCTATAAGAAATATGCCTTAAATATGAGGACAACAAAATAGTAAAGCTAAAATGGAAAATCATACCATGCTTACACTAACCAAAAGAAAGCTGGGCTAGCCATACTCATATCACACACAGTAGACTTGAATTAGAGAAACAGCAATATTTCATCATAATGAAGTGGTCAACACAGCAGAAAGCTATAACAATTCTATATCCATATGCTCATAATAAAATATGTTCAAAAATATATAAGGTAAAACCTGACAAAACACTAAAAAGAGAAATAGACATATTCGCAGAATGAGACTTTAGCACAGTTCTTACAATTGCTGATACAACAGGCATACAAAAGCATTTCATAAGGACAGGTGAATTAACATTAACTACAATTAACAAAACTAACCTATTTGGAATATACATACAAAAGTACCAACAAAAACAAAATTTACATTATTTTTAGAATTACGTCATGATGGAACATTAGCCAAATTTGACTCCACACTCCATTTGACTCCACTTGCTTTGATAAAGCAAGCTTTATCAAATTTTAAAAATTGAAATTATTTTTATTTTGTTTGTGAACAGAGTAAAATTAATTTTGATTTCTCAAATAACTCAATATAATTTTTAAAAATCTAGAAAATCCCTACTGGAATAAAACTATAAACATAAATAAATTGGAAATAAAATAATGAACCTCTTGGAAATGAAATAATAAACTTCTAATTAATGCATGGGCCAGAGAATGAACCACAACTGAAATATAATAATAATGTGAATAAAATGATGACAGAGATATTCAATAGGGAATTAGGGGGATGCAGCCAAATCAGTGTTTATAAGAAAGTTTACAGCCTTAGTGCATATAAAATATAGAGAGAAGAGAAATAAGCACAAAAATCAACTATTTAAGCTTTTGTTTCAAGAAGCAACAAAAAACCCCCAGTAAATCAAACCCACAAAAAATACATAAGGAAATAATAAAGAAAAAAAATCAGTGTAATAGAAAACAAATATTCAATAAAGAAAAATACAAAGCCAAAACAAAGTTATTTGAAAGAATCGATAACATTGAGAAACCTCTAGCAAAATAGATCAAGAAAACAGAACAAAAAAGATAAAAAAGGATCAATCAGTTTTTGGCTATGAAAAAAAGGGAAAAAAAAGAAAAAAGGAGAACATTAAATTAATAAGAACACAAAAATTATCATTAAAGACATAAAACATGATGAAAGTATTATGAACATATTTACACTAATAAATTTGACAGTTTAAGTAAAATGGACAAAACTTTCAAAACCACTGCTTATCAAATATATACGAAAGAATAAGAAGAGGAGTGACATCAGCAAGACGGCTCACTGGAAGCTCCTAGCACTCTCTCCCGACCAAACAAAAACCCACAAAACAAACAGACAACTACGATTTAGCCAAAATAACTAAACAAGAGCTTCAGAGAAACAAGAGAAACCCTGTAGAGCACAGAAACTCAAGATGACCATATAGAGAAGGGAAGAAAACACCTTGGCTCTGCCACCCATCCCCCCACTTGGGACCAGCTCAGAAGCAGAAGAGACTCCTTCATGCAGGAAGAAGTTAAGCAAAGCATCCCAGTAGGCCCCATCACCACCACAGACATCTGCAGTCTTCATTATTGGAGAATCCTGCAGTCCTCACAAGCTCTGAGCCCAGCTGGGGGAGCTTCCCAGCATCCATATGCTGAGCCATCCCCAGAGAAGGAGTCAGCACTTGCCCCACCCCCATGGCCCATGCTACTACTGTGCTGCACCATTTTGGAACCAAAGCCACTGCCTGAGAGTATCCTGCTCTGGGGCAAGTAGCCCTTGCATCCCTTCATCCCTGAGGCTTTGCCACCACTGCAACATACCCACCTGGTAGTTTGCTGTCCTCAGGCTATGCTGCTACCATGCCCTACGCCCTAGAGCCAACCTATCACAAAGCAACTTCTCTCGCATCAGTCACTGGTGCATCTTCCCCCTTAGGGCCAAGCTGAAGTGGTACCTCACACTCCAGGGCCACTGGCTTCCTGCACACCAGAGCAGCAGCCGACCCCCCATGCCACAGCTGAGACAAGGCACCACCCCTTAGAGACCTCAGGCCTCTAGCACACCAAAGCAGTTGAGGCCCCTACCCAGATCCACAGGTGAGACAGCACCCCATCCCCCAGGAATTCTGAGCCCCCAACACACTGGAACAGATGTATCCCCCAGCACCCAACTGACATGGGGCCTTGCATGTCCATCAGCAATATAATGGGTACATAATCAGTAGTATATTCACACAGTAGAATACTACACAATGGTAAGAATGACCTACAACTAAACACAGCAACATGGATAAATCTCACATACATAATGTTCAGCAAAAGAGATCAAACAACCAAAGAATGAATACTCCATGGTTCCACTTTTATTAATATAATTGTATAAACACAGAGATGCACCACCAAGATTCTTTTAAGGAAGGATATGCTGTCCCCACTGCTGGGAATGCTAGGAACAGACAGCCTTCAGCTGTCAAGCCCTTAGGGAAGCCACTCAACTGCAGACAGCTTCCTACCCACATACAATGATTGATGGAGGTAAGGGTATAAAGGCCTAGCCATTCAGGCCCAACATGGAATAATTCTGAACCAATGTTAGTTTCGGAGGTCCCCATGGGGTGGGCTAAGGCTCACAAGTTGCATCACTGCTCTCCTTCTCCCCCTATAGCATAAAATGTCAATACAGGCAAAACTCACCTATGGCATCAGGAATCAAGATCATGGTTGTCCTTGGATGGGGGTGGAGAGGATTATGCCTGGAAAGAGGCAGGAGGGGGTTTCTGTGGTGCTTGTGATATTGTTTCTGAGATTTATTTCACTTTGTGAAATTTCATCAAGTTGTATAATTATGATTTGTGCATTTTTCTACATGTGTGTTATGCTTTGAGGAAATGTTCACCAAAAATGGCTAAACTCCAAAATAAATAATTAATTAAAATTAATATTTTAAATAAAGAATACTGATTGGAGATAAACGCTCAGTCATTCACTCACTCACTGACTAGCCATGTGACTTTGGGCAAATCTCTTAAATTCCTTGAGCCTACAGCTCCTCAACTATGAGAATGAAAACACAACAAACTTGCTCTTGTCGATACGTCACTTTTGCATATATTTGCTCATTTTCCGATCTCACAATCGCTATGAATAATGGATAATTGAGTTTTGTTATCCCCATTTTTCCAATGGTAGAGCAACTTCTATAAAGGTTGGGCAATTTTCTGGAAGTCACAAAGTCAGTGAGCTCCAGAGTCAGTTCTAGAACCTAAGTTTTCTGGAGCTGATATGTTCCAAATCAAAGTCAGTCAGTGTACTCAAGAGATGCATACAATTAAACATGCCAATTGCAATATCAGCTAAGATGTAGTACAGAGGAAGTTGTTTAGAAGTTAGGAGAGAGGTTAATTCTAAATACAGTTAAGAGACAATTTGAACTGCATGGTATAAAAGCAGAACTAAAATTACCCAAAATAAACAGACCAGTGAAATAAAACAAAGCCAGTGGTTAAGTGGAAAAGAGGCAAAGAATGTCTACTCGAAGTCATGAGAACTATAGTATCTATGATAGAACCCTTATGATCCAATCTAGCCTCATTATTATCACTGTAATTATAAGATATGATCCCACCAGAGGGAAAGGAGTGTCCCTTAGTAAACTAAATGTCATTCTATTGGTCTGAAAATGCAATGCTTCCTCCAAAGACATGACTCTACTACTTCATTCTTCTGGAGTAAAGCCATTAAATTGTTTTCAAATTCCCCTGTCAAAACCACACAACTCAAAAAAATTATGTCTTCCCTTTCCTTGGAAGAAAGGCCCAATACCCAATACAAATTTATGAAAGTATAAATTACACACTAACTTCCATCTAGCCTTCATCTTTGCAATGAGCCCTGACTTCCTCACTTTGATTTATGGGCATGTTTGTTTCTCTCAGGAGTCTTCAAGGGACAGGTAGTTGGCCCAAATTCAACTCAGTCATGCTGATTGCCAAAGAACGGTCTAGTTGTCTTCTTATGTTTTGATGCGTATCTTCTTTCAAATGCCTTATAAGGTTTATAGTTCCTCAAGTCCCGGAAAAATGTCCACCCCTAAACTTAGTGTTCAGTTACCCTTCATTTCTAAAAGGTCTCTGCTTTGCCAATTAAAGCAGTTAATCTGTAGACCAATTAAATTATATCAAGCACAGTGGCTCATACTGTAATCCTAGCACTTTGGGAGGCTGAGGTGAGGATCACTTGAGGCCAGGATTTTGAGGCTACAGTGAGCTATGACCAAGCCACTGTACTCCAGCCTAGGTGATAGAGCAAGACCCTGTCTCTAAAAAATAAATAAATAAATAAAATAAGTTAGATCAATCTGTCAGTTTTCCTAATTAAATTTGTTTAGTATCTTGTAAGATAAACACAAACAGGGTAAATGCAAAATCTTACGCCCATTATTAGGAAGTGGCTGATAAAATCAATCATTAGAATGTATCTTCTTATAAAACAATGAGATGCTATGAAGAAGAACCAAATCACAAGCATCCGGTGCTGTTTTCCCTCAACTTCAGATGCATCTCACCACCCTAAAGATTTGGGTTACATGAAAGGCTTAGGGATAAACAATTTCTCAAGAAACAAATCAAAGTGATATAATCAGATCTTAAAGGCCCTAAAATTTGTTATGAAAAAAAAATTTAGGATGCTCTTTGCATTAAATTTTAATGATATAGCCCCCAAAACTTTAGAGGCTAGTTGAAGTACCTGAACTAAACATTAACTTGCATTTAAAATGTGTCACTAGTCCATATAATTAGTCCATTTGTACATCAAAAAGAGAGACGGTAGAAAACAGCAGCAAGTGTCTTTGAATGAGATCTATATTAATGTTTCAAAGACAACATCATTTCAAGTCTGACTCTTCCATTTTTTCATTTCATGGTTAAATTAGAAAACCTTAAGAGTTTTATTTACTCATCATTACACAATGCAATTACTTGTGAAACTAGAAAGTAAAAAGGAAAACCATTCTATTAAGGCATTGTCTAATCAGAATTCTTCTCTTTTCCCTTCTCCCAACCGTTCCACATATTCTGCTGGCTCAACAAAACAAGTGGATAAAAAGCCTTTTCTGTCAGGATGTCAGATAATTTATAGCTCAGTGATTGGTGATAATGTATCGCCTTGAATGATGAGGGTGGCAGGTGACAGAGATGAAGCAAACAATGTATTTCATACAGCTGTAAAGACGTGAATTTAGACTTCACATAATAGGGACTATAAGAAGTCATCATGCAGGTCTGAAATGTAACTGCTATGGCGCTTAAGAAATGCACTAGAATATCCAGCAAAGTAGCGACAGATGATGCCATGCACAGCACCCAGCACACAGCAACAGGACGCCTCGCATACCACACTCCTTCCTGCAGGGGTGTTAAAGGAATGTTCCTGACACATCCATCAGAGTCGTTTAATAAAGCGTGGTCTACAATGTTGCACTTGCTGAAGTGGTTTAGGAAGCATGGTCGTACCGCTCGAGGATTTGCTGAACTGTTACTGATCTAGGATAAATATTTGCTCATTCACCTGCGCGAGTGTGTGAAGTGAAGTTGAAACCTTTTGTCCAATTCTGAGCATTTTTTTCTCAGATCTTTCATCTCATTACTCCAAACTTTCCCAGCTACAAAAGGCAGGGCTGTCTGCATGTTGGCTATTTGAATGTAGTGCCAGGGACTGCAGGGTTCTCCTCCCGGGCTGCCACAAGGAGAGATGCATGGACTGCTTCGTCTCGGACAAACCTAGTGTTTGTGCAGTTTCAGGCACATAGAGAGTTACAGAATGTGGGAACTGGAAGATAAGCCTTCTCCTTTATAATCACGGGCTGCTTATTGTATTGGAAAGTGCCCAGGTATCAGACATGCTTTTTAGAGATGCTTTTCAGAGAAAGCAAAACAAAAAAAGATGTGCACATACTCGTGCGTATGTGTGCAGCTATAGAAACATTACAATCACTCTCAAAATACTTGTAACAACCATTTCATAAAGAAAATTGCTTTATAATAGGAACCCTGAACTATGTCTAACTTACCTCTCCAATAAGTTTCCGTGTGTATTATTTTTATTCACAGCAGTGCTCGTCCGCTGGTCTGCCCTTGTGAACGGACGCGTCCTAACAGTGGTGTGGCTCAGGGACAGAGAGAAAGCATTCGCCTCACCCATTCCAACACTCCTCCAGCCAGCTGAGAATTCCTGAAATGTCGCAATTAGGAGTTAATTGCTTTCGTTAATGTTAATTCTCTGCTAATATGTAAACTCAAAACAAATACCAATTAAGCATTTTCAACTTAATATAAGCAAGCTGATAAAAATCCATCCCTGAGAGTGGAGGGAAGAGTAGGACACAGAAAGGCTATCCTGACGCACTGCGGAGAGGAGAGGAGACGTTGGAGTATGGAGTATTCGTATGTATTGGTGGAGGAAGTACATGCAGAGGACTGGGCATCTCATGGATTCCGAATGCAGTTTCCTCTATGATCCCAAATTCCCTTTTTCAATAGCTTTGTTCTCTGGTTGAAATGCTTTGTTATGCATATCCCTAAAGATTCAGGCAGGCTTTACGTGAGACTAAAGGAACTGACTTCAGGAATAGGTTTGGTGGATCATCTCCTCTTTCAGTGAGAACAAACCCAAAGCTAGAGCTCACCTGGAGGAAAGATACACAGACAGACAGAGACACAGACACACATACTCGTTGGCCTTTCAAAAATATCAGAGCATACGCCTGTTTCTACCCAATAACACCAATGAATTCTGAATGATACAGGTGAAACCTACAAAATATTAATACAACTTTTCAATTCCTCTTCCCAAATCCTCAAAGACAGAAGTATTTCAGCATTCAGAATTGTTTGGGGATTTTCAAGACATGATATAGTACAGATGTCAGATGCAGATAATATCACATGTGGGAATTTAGGTGGCTATTTATTATTAAAAAGTATAATTTCTAGAGTAAAACATGTATGCTCACAAAATACTGCTTTACAAATGAAAAGATTATAAATAACCTCACAAGAGTTCAGTTTGTATTTTTCCACCAAATAAACTTGCCACAATTCTATAGGGGAAAAAATTTTCAGGCCCTTTTTTGGTTTAAGAATCAAGAATAAGGGATTGTAAATTGTACAAACACCCATCAATTTTGGACTGGGATGATCAATAATTGCTTCTGTAGCATTTTCTCCAGCACAAGTCCCTAGCACTATAGTATGTGTCAAAACTATCAGAGGAGAAAGTGGTGGGAATGGACGTGCGAGGAAGCACTGCACGCCTTGCTCCGTCTCCCGGCCAAGCACTCGCCAAGGCCGGCGCGAATGAGGCGGGAAGACAGCTCTTCCCTGAGCAGCATCTCAGGCAGAGAGCAGCTCTGCTCCTAAGATAAGATATCGTCATCATTCGAGTGTGGTTGAGTGAGGAGCAGTGAAAAGGAACCAGGACGGCACCAGCTTGCCGCCTTCTGCTTCCGCGCTGACTGCCCTCAGGATCCTGCATCTTTTACATCTAGATGTAATTTTCTTCTTTCCAGCTGTGCACTGACATTGTCATCTTTTAAGTTCCTGTCCCTGGGCACAGGAGCTTATGAAGAGAAGTTGTCCACACTCCAGCTAGCCAAGACTTTTATTCAGATAACTATTCCTATTTCATCTCACGATGGAGTTTTTGTTTTTAAGCATTCTGCACATCTCCAGCCCTATATACTTAATTTCCTTCTTAAATGTTTCTTCTGGGATAATGCATCATCACTGCACACTAAAGCTGAGTTCATGGTATTCTCCTAAAAACTTGGTTGCCCTCCAGCCATCCCTCTCTCACGGACAACTGTGCTCAGAGCCCCAGATGCCTCCCCAACTCCAATACCTACTTTGTCCCAAAATAGGAGCAGTGAGTAAACCTTGCCAATTCTTTGTTTGGAATACACTTCCTTTCTTCTGCTTATTTCTGAAACTCAGACCCTTCTCAGTCCATGCCTGATCAACTACAGCATTCTTGTAAGAGAAAACCCCATTCTATCTGCACCAGGCCAGACAACACACCAGAGTCAAATGAATCCTACTGAAGCATATTTTTCATCTTATCCTTGCTCTGGTTAAAGCATTATAGTGTTACTGAGAACTAGAAAAATATATATATATATTTTAGTCTGCTTTCAGAGCCCTTTGTAATACAAACCCAATTTGCTTTTCCATTTTTATCTTTCAGTCCTCTGCTACAACTTTTCCACAGATGCATTCATTCACTTCCAGGTCTAGTCACTGTTCCCAGCCCACGGCATTAACTTGTCAGCCTCTCCACCACCGCCTGCACACGTTCATGCTGCTCTCCTGATTCAGACCCGATTCCATTCATCACAGTTCAGCTCAGGTTTCACTTGCCCAGGATACATCTTTTATCATCTAGGGCCCTAATAACTGTGGAACAGACTGCTGATCATCCTCTAACATCCATTCTCACTTTTTTTCCCCGTAACAACTACTAAATACACAGGAAGCCATCGGTCTGAGGCTGTCTCGATGCCTTGAGTTCTTACGTAACAAAACTAACTTAGTACACAAACAAGCTGAAACCTAATTTAGAAGTATGTTTTGTAATAATCAGCCAAGTTTCAGTCAAACACAATCAGCTGATCACAGGAAGCCAATTGATCAGACTGTACCCAATATGGCAAATGCCCCCACGCACCGCGCCCCAATACAGCAAACACCTAGCTGTAGCCAATCACGTGATTTCTCCACTTTGCTTCTGTGTTCAGACTGTAAAAGCTCACTTCTCATCCTTCTGGGTGGAGCTCTCTGAACTTCTGGTTTTGAGTGCTGCCTTATCCTTGAGTTGTGCTTTGCTCAAACAAACTGTTAAATTTGTCCATTTTCTTCAACAAAAGTTGAAAGTGTTTTTTTAACCTGGGCACACAAACACCCAGATGAAAGACTACATTTCCCAACATTGTTTACAGGCAGGTGTGATCAATGGGATATGAATGGAAATGATGTGTTTATCTTGTGGATCACGCACTTTAGGGAAGGGATATGACACTTTGGACCATATAAATGAAAGCAAAACCATTAGAGCTCTGCTCTAGTGCTTTACCATTAGAACAGAAGAGCAAGAAAAGAGCTGTCTAGACATCTGATGACTTTGCAGAGTGGGGATGCCATAGGTACTTACATAAATAAGATAAATTCTATCTTGTTTAATCTATTGTTGTTTTAGACTTCTATTATAGCAGCCAATCCTATATCCTAACTAATATTACATCATTTATTATCTATATCACTCAATTGCTTGTTTCTATAGACATCTTAGAATTGCTAGTTACTTCTCTCTTGTATACACGTTCTTCATCCAAGGGGAAAAGAGACCATGATTTTTATACACAGCTATGTCCAATGCCATCCCTCTCATACATACTCAGCCCTAGCACAGTGCATTAAGTATTTAATAAATACAATCATACTCTATATATCCACTATCTTGAAGAATAAACTGTTTTATATAAGCACATTTACAAATAAAAGAAAAATATCTCTTAAACCTCAAAAATCTTTAAAAGAACTTTTTCTTGGAAAAAAATCTAAAAATATATTTCACTTTTTGCTGACATACACAGAAGGTAATAAATATAATTTAATTGGCACTTTATATCTGAAGATCATAAATGTCAATGTTCATTTTGTATCATTCTCTACCTTAACAACAACTAATGGATGTATTCTCAAATATGAACTTCCTGGGAAACTTTTTTGGGAAAACTTCTATAATACCATTTTTCCCAAGCTTTATTGAGGTACAATTGACAAATAAAAATTATATATATTTATGGTGAATATGATGTTTATATATCAATATATACACATGGTGAAATAATTACAATGAAACTAACACATTCATCACCTCACATAGTTATGTTTTTGTTGCTGTTGTGAGACCATTTAAGATCTACTCTCTTAACAATTTTCAAATATACATTATTATCAACGATAGTCCCAATGCTGAGTCATGGAATTGCTGGGTCACATGGTAGTTTTAATTTTAATTTTTTGAGGAACATTCATGTGGCTTTCCATAATGGCTGTACTAATTTATATTCACTTCAACAGTATACAAGGGTTTCCTTTTCTCTGCATTTTTGCCGACACTTATAATGTCTTTCGTCTTTTTGATAATAGCCATTCCAACAGGTGTGAGGTGATATCCATTGTGATTTTAATTTGCATTTCCCTGATAATTAGTGATGTCAAGCATTTTTTCATATATCTGTTGGCCATTTATCTTCTTTTGAGAAATGTCTCTTCAGGTCCTTCGCCCATTTTTAAATCAGGTTATTTGTTTTCTTGCTATTGAGTTATTTGAGTTTCTTCTATATTTTGGATATTAACCCCTTATCAGATGTATGGTTTGCAAATATATTCATTCATACTGTAAGCTGTCTTTTCACTATGTAGATTGTTTCCTTTGCTGTGCAGAAGCTTTTCAGTTTGATGAAATACCATTTTTATATTTTTGCTTTTGTTGCCTGTGCTTTTGGGGTCATGTCCAAAAATTGTTGCCCAGAACAATGTCAAGATGCTTGTCCCCAAAATTTTCTTCCAATTATTTTATAGTTTCGGAGATTACGTTTAAGCCTCTAATCCATTTTGAGTTGATTTTGTTTATGGTATATAAGAGTCCAATTTCATTCTTCTACATGTGGATGTCCAGTTTTCCCAGCAACATTTACTGAAGAGACTATCTTCCCCCATCACATGTTCTTGGCATCTCTGTTGAAGATCAGTTGGCTGTAAATGTGTGGATTTATTTCTGTGTTTTCTACTCTATCCCATTGGTCTATTGGTCTATATGTCCATTTTTTATGCCAGTGCCATGCTGCTTTGATTACCAAGAAAATTACAGGCCAATGTCCTTGATTTGCAAAAATCCTAACAAAAAAACAAGAAAATACTAACAAACCAAATTCAACTGCACATGAAAAGGATCATACACCAGGATCAAGTAGGATTTTTCTCTGTGATACAAGTATGGTTCAACATACACAAATCAATAAATATAATATATCACATTAACACAATGAAGGATAAAAATCATATAATCATCTCAACAGATTGCTAAATTCTGGGTTTCTTCATATCCCTTGGGTACTAAAACTTCTAAACCAGCAAAGCTAAAAGTTACACAGACAGAAGCAAAAATCTCATGAGTCATTAAAAGTAACAGTGAGATGTGCCACTTATACCTGTACCATCTGGGTCATGCTTCTGTGTATTCTGGATATAAAGAAACAGAACATACACTGGTAAATGGTGCACTGTAATGAATTGGCTATCCAGGTCACCTGCCAGCCTCCTGAGGCTCCAGATTAACCTCTCCCACTAGCATAAGGACATATATTAGCCAGGTCAACCTTATGGAGAGAAAGCCCAAGTGTTGAATCTATGCATGTCCACTGTAAAAAAAAAAAAATTTGGAAAATTACAATGGAATACTGTGTAAACTTAATTTGCTGAAAATCAAGAGAACTCTATCAAGGAGAAAATGAGCACATGCCCTAGAACATGATATACAGCTATTAATCTAGAGGGGGAAAAATATGAAGACACAAGTGTACATGATTATGGTCTTGTGTCAAAACTTATCAATTCTCTGCCTCTATGTCACAATTCAGTTTACAAATATTTCAATGGTCTCACTGTTTCCAGTATATTAATGGTATCACATAAATAAGACTTAGAGAGCAGAAAGCAGCAGGTACTCTAGATATCTCAAATTGACACTTATGTGCCAGAATTCAGGAGATAATTTCAAGGAAAAGTCAAGGTCTGCCATCCTACTGTAGTTCCTATGTGTCGAGAAATGACACATTTTACCACACATTTTACTATCTACTTCTAAGTTATTCGGAAATGTGTGAAACTCTGGGTTTTAGAAACAACATATGTCATATTCAAATATGCTGTTCAAAACTATTTTTCTGAGAAACCCAAAAGGCTGTTAACATGAAGAATACCCTAGAGCAAGAGAAAGCTGTCTAGTATAAATAACTGTGCTAGTTGTTACTTATGACCATGAAGCTTCATTGTGCTTAAAGTCTCTGAGGCGGATTGGAATACTAAGGAGACTGCTGAAAAACTGAATAGAGGAATCACAGAGGTTACACCTGGGTTTTGAAATAAAGTCATGCTCTTTTCAGTATACCTTTTAAAAATAGTGGCTGGCTGCTAATAGTCCTACTACAGATCAGACACATGATCACAGGACATGAGCAAGCAATAGACTGTGGTCTGTACTGCTCGTTATAGCTTTAGTATTAACTGATGCATCAACCCACATAACTTTGAATACCCAGCAGTTTCTCATTACCAAGTAGAAGTGATATATGCAAGCAATTGGGCTTCAGGAGGTCATGAGAACACAAGTATTTTGCATGAGCAGGTGGAACCTCTTCCCAATGTGCCTGCCACGTAGCTATTTTTCCCTAAATCCACACATAGGGCCTTGGAGGAAACTCTGGGAAGAAAATCATTCAAGCCTTGTTTGCAGATGGCACTTTATTAAACATTGGTATCAGTGAGATGTGTACTTCTGTAGTAATTATAGTCCCACCCATGAGTAGCCTTGAATGATAGTGAAAATGGGAGAAATCCTAGTGGGAAGAATTTATTTTTAAATCAACTCTATTAAAGTATAACTCACATTATACAATAAATTCAACAATACTAAGCATATAGTTGGATGAGCTCTGACAAATGTACATATCCATTTAAGCCAACATACCAATTAAGATGCATAACATGTCCATCTTCCCAAAAGTTCCTTGTACTTCCTTGCAGTCCATCTCCCCATACCCACTCCTCACAACCGAGAATCACTGATGAGATCTCTATTACCTTGGATTACCTTTACCTGATCCGGTACTTCATATAAATGAACTCAAACTATATATATTATTTTTATACTGGTTTATTTTACTCAGCATAACAGCTATGTAGTTCATTCATGTGATTACATGAATCAGCACTTTATTCATTTGTCTTGTTCAGTAGTATTTCATGATATGTATATTAATTATTGTTTTCAGTTTGGGGCTATCATAAATAACACTACTCAGAAAATACATGTACAAATCTTTACCAACATGTGCTTTCATATGTCTTGGGTAAATACTTAGGATGAATTGTTGGGCCATAATGTAAGCGTATATTCAATGTAGTGAGAAATGAGTGGACTGATCTTGATGAGTAGAATTTTTGGTCTACTTTATCTGAAAAGGAAACATGGTCTGAGGCAGAGATCGGTGACAATACATAGATAGTGAACAATACTTTGCCTAGAAATAGCCAAGGACTACCAAAAAAATAAATAAATAAATAAGAAGTTGATTGCAGGAGATTTGGTGGGGAAGTGTGAGGAAAGACTAAAGTGTGAAAATACTGACTCATTGGTTGGTCACATAATATAAGGCCCTCACTACAAAGGACACTTCCAAGAAACAAATAGGTGTGCATCAGCCTCTTTCTACAGCTTTACAAGCAGCTTTACCAGTGCTTGCTCAATGTGTTCAAAACAAAGTAGCCGTGTTGGCAAGCTGGAGGTTATGCATAAAGTTAGCATTTGAATTTCCCCTCAAAAAATTTCACCTGGCTAATGTATGTCTAGTATGCCAGTAACAGAGAAAAATCCTGAGCCTCAGGAGACTGTCAGGTGAGCCAGGTAGCCAGTTATTGGGCCCATTACAGAGAAGTAGCAATGTTCTCCATCGGAGATGATCCTTATGTTGACCATTATTCATGAACTTACTAAATGGTATTTCAAAAACACCATTTTCTTTTAACAAGGAACTCATTGTCCATTTTATACTGGAAGAAATAAGGCAATCAGGTGGTACTCGTGATATTTAATGATCCTTGAGTGTACAACATTACTCAGAAGCTGGAAGATAGTATCTTAAAAATTTGGAGTATATTCTTATATGATGGCAAATATATGCTGAACCACTGACCAATATGTGTTCTGCATCCCATATCCAGAATACATACAACCCAAGAATACAGCCCATTCTTATGAGCTGATTTTTGTCTCCCTCTCACCCACAAATTTACATGTTGAAGTCCTAACATTCAGTACCTCAGAATGTGACTGTATCTAGAGACACTCATTTAAAGACGTAATTAGGGTAAAATGAGGTCATAAGGATGGGGCCAGCTATGGTCTGAATGTTGTGTGTTCTCCCAAAATTTATGTGTTAAAATCCTAACCCCCAAAGTGATGTTATTAGGAAGTGGGGCTTTATGGAGGTGATTAGGTCATAAGGGCAAAACTCACGTGAATGGGATTGGTGTCCTTACAATAAAGATCCCAGAAGCTGTCTTGCCCTTCCTACCATGTGATGACACAGCAAAAGGCACCACATACACACCAGAAAGCTGGCCCTCCCCAGACATCAAATCTTCCAGTGCCTTGATTTCAGACTTCCAAGCCTCCAGATCTATGAGAAATAAATTTTGCTATTTAAAAGTTACCAGGCAGGGCGCGATGGCTCATACCTGTAATCCTAGCACTCCAGGAGGCTGAGGCAGGCGGATCACTCAAGGTCAGGAGTTCGAAACCAGCCTGAGCAAGAGTGAGACCCCATCTCTACTATAAATAGAAAGAAAGAAATTAATTGGCCAACTAAAGATATATATAGAAAAAATGAGCCGGGCATGGTGGC
>CAUYRT010030033.1:0-24835 GCA_963574885.1 Lepilemur ruficaudatus
GAATTTGGTATTGGAAAATAGGGGAAACACAGTGGTTTGAAAAGTAGGAAGTGGGTTTCTAAAGTTGCTGAGAGGTTAAGAAAATAAGGTTCAGAAAAATGTGAGTTGTATGTGTAAAAAAAAGAAAAAGAAAATAAAGACCGCTAGCAATTATAAAATTTAGGAATAGAATCAGATAATGAAATGTGTGACAGACTAAGAGGAAAAGAACTCAATTCTGATCACAGGTTAACAAAAACATTATGGTAGACTTCAGCAGTTTATTCAAATGAAAAATTTTCTTTTCCATTTGGTGTTGACTAACCCTTAAGTACTGGGTCTGTGATTGGCTGAGTGACAATAAATCACTTAATGAGAAACCAATCACTGCATGGTTGGGTCCAAATCACTGTCCAAATCACCTTAGGTTTGGCCAATCATTGATTGTATGACCATATGATGTCTGGTTTGCCTGGGGTGATCCCATCATGCCTGTTATCCCATTCTATTTATTGTACACTCTTAAAAGTGCCCCAGTCTGGACAATAAATAAAATGGTTTCCCCAACTATAGATATACTGCCTCTATGTCTTTCCAAAATTCAGCTCTCACTGCTCAGGTGGGAACATGTTCAATTCATATGAACTTGACTTTGTTGCATGCTCTGTGACTAATTATAAGAAAATCATACATTTATGGATTTTTAAATGAAAACACAGAAGCAATGTACAAAGGAAAAGATTATTTTTCTCCTTTGCATGAATAATGTTCAATCAGGGTAATCAATATTTATTGAACACCTATTATGGGTAAGTCACCACGTTCAGATTCTCAAACTTCTTGCTCATAGTAGCACTCATTTTTAGTACTTTGATTTAGTCTATAATTTGTCCTGATTTTTGTTGGCCTTTATCTTATTTAGATTTTTTTCCTTTCCCTCCTTTGTTAGAAATAGAATCTCTCTCATATATATGCATCAATATTCTACAGAGATTCTATTTATGCTGCCTAGCAGAAGATAAGTTGGAGTCATATCTATGATACATCATAATAAAGATGTTTGCATCTATAACACCTAGTAAGGAGAGAGCCTCTAGAATAGTGGGAGGGACATTTTCCACAGGAAGTGGTTATAGTGTTTTTTTTCTTGTGGCATGTTGTGAGAAATGAGTGGACCAATTATACGGGTGGAGGAGCTAGGAGGAAGCTAGCAGGGGCACAAGAAAATGAGGGCAGATCTGTGCTCCCCACTTCATCCCCTCCCACCCCCCGAGCCAGGGATGGTGGTCAGAAGCCAAGTCCCACAGGAGGTGGGGCAGCTCCATCATAAGTTCAGAAAGAACATTGAGAACCAAAAGCTTTTCAGTTTGGGGAAGAGACGAGAGCTTTAACGATAGAGGGAAAAGATCGTGTGCCAGACAAAGGGAGGACTTTATAGGAATAGAACCAAGGCAAAGACAATAGAAGGGCTGAAAAAATAGAGCTGTCAGGAGCAAGTCAGAACGTCCCTAATCATCTGAGTGGGGAAAAAAGACAAGACTCTGTCTAAAACTGGGAGTCCAAGGGCAGAGGTTCCAGACTTTTGGACCTTAACTTATCAGTAAAATTGTTTGACCATGCTTTGCATATATACGTATATATATATGTGTGTGTGTGTGTGTGTGTGTGTGTGTGTGTATAAGGTAGATATCTAAGGTAGCTATCTGTACCACAGTAATAATATAGTATATAAAATACAAAGCATACATAAATATAGATTTTTTTCTTTTAAAAAAGGGACAGAAACTAAACGTAGTAAGAATTTCTACGATTTTCTTTTTGCATCCCAGTGGAAATTCTTGGAGGCCACTAAATTAGAAAATGCAAAAAGGCAGATCAAAAGAGGGGCAAGAACGTGTCCTGGAAGGTCTTGAGAATTTTCAGGAGAATCCCTATTGGGCTTCGTCCTTGAAAAAGGAGTTAATGATTTCTATTTCCAATTCCTGCTGATTTAGGGTTCAAAGGCTCCTGTTAGGCTGACCAGATGATTTTATTATGTTCGTTCCAGTTGATAAGCCTTGAGAGTTATCAAGCATGGCTTACCCACTGGGAAAGGGAACACTGTAAATGGTGTGTATTGGGATAAGCGTGGAAAGGAGGGATTTGAAGTGAGGGTATTAATGATGATTGCCAGACCAGAAAAGAATCTAGGAGAGCCTTCTGTTCTCATAAGGAAGCGTGTCATGAAGTGATGAAGGATCTTTCTCTTCTCCTTGTTGAGGTTGGTGCTCATGTTCCCTTTCTTCTTCTATGAAATAACTAAAGCGAAATGAGTAAGCTTTTAGAGTGTACTTAACAGGCAAATAATTCACCTTTTGCAACTGGCTTCGATTGGGGTTTGTCCGAGATCAAATCTGTGCCTATCTCATTGAACAAAGGAGCTAGGACAACTAGATGCAAGTTTTCTTTCTTTGGAGTCTTATTTTAGCTCTTCTGTGTTCTTTTTAGAGAAGAAACTACTGTTAGCTCCAGGATTGATTGGCTAGTTTATCTTTCACAGTGTGATTTACTCTTGTACCTGTTGTCACCCTCTCATCTTTATTTCATTCATTTATTCAGATGTTCATTCATTCCCTTGTTCATTCATTCACTTATTTATTTACTTGATTCACTCAGCACTTACAGAATACTCCTATGTTCTAGCAGCTGTAGATATCCACAACTGTCTAAGTAGGTAAGAAGCTGCATCATTCTACTTGTAAAGCCTTGAGAGGTGTCTTTACAATTGGAGAGAATTTTTCGAGTACCACTCTACTAACCAATTTGACTTTCTTCCTGTTGAATTTTTAATTTCAAACTTATGTTAAAGCAGATTTGCACCAAATTGTTTAATATACTTACTATTGTTCTCATTTTGGACCTCAGGTGCAAAGGGTTGAGTTGATCATTGGTCCATACAAGACCCCTCTTTGTCTTATTTATTTTTTGCCTATTTCTTTTCCTTTTTCCTATTCCACTGCCCTCTTTGCTGTAGGCTCCCTATGATAGATCTGATACATGTGAATGTGTGACTATGTGTACTGTAATGCGAGTATTTGTACAGTAAAATATTCTCTGTGATGTGTTTTTCATTGACATAAATAGTATTATACTATAGATTTTGCTATTTTAACATATCTTTCACTCAGTTCTTTATCGTTCCTTTTTTTTGTTTTTTACATCTTTTCATGTTTCTGTATGTATATCTAGTTCTTTGCTTCTCAATACTTCATAGAATTCTATGGTTGCAACCACTGTATGTATTTGCATATGTATTTCTCTAGTGATGTATACCTAGTTTATCCCTTTACTGCAGACAACACTGACGTGAATATATTCTTGCTCATGTAACTTTACAGACCTGTGTGAGAGCTTTTAATGGGATTGATGGGACATGGGCATATGCCTACTTAATTTTCTTAAGCACTGCCAGATCATATCCAGAATACCTGCACTTATTTACATTTCTGTCAATACTACATGAAGATTCCTGTTTCCCCATATTTCTGACAATCTGATGGAGGTAAGAGGTAGCCAATGGTTTAAATTTGCATTTTTCTGATTATGAGTGAGTCTGTATGTCTTTCCGTACTTATGTTGTGGGGGCTGTGATGTACACTCAGATGCTCCATCAGGAATGGACTTGCTCTTTAAGGAGCTAGGAATGCTGATGGCTGGAGGCTCTCGGCTGTCAGCCCTTCCTAGGAATTACCCTTGGCGGAAGAGAGTGGCCTTGTCCAAGTTTATGCACCTTTCCAGAAATAGTCTACATCCAATAACTAGTTTATTTGGCCATATATGCCCCTGTCCCTCGCACTAACTTGTGACAACTCAGAAGGACCATCCCTCCTACAGGGTTCTCTATGGGGTCAGGTGACACCTTTGTGGAGACTGCATTGCAGCCCACCTTCTCCCTCTATCCAATCCTGTGTCCACCCTTTTCTTCACCTGTATTGATCTTGAGAATATTCTCTAATAAATGTTCGCATTAATCTCCATCTCAGAATCTGCCTCCTTAGGAACACAGTCTGCAACAACTAGTGTCAAGGGTAGGGTGGTTTGAGAAAGCAGACATTAAGAGAGGATTCTAGAACTGGATTACCCCCTCTGGCCACCATCGATGTGGACTCCATGCTGGTGGTAGGCTGATCATGACTAGCCCCTGCAAAAGGGACCAGTGTAATTATTAGAACTTTCATCAGTCATGAACTGAACTGATATGATGTACCAATGAAAAGAAATTCACATGTGGGCACAATGCATTTTTAACATCTTAAATGTATATTCCAACATTTAAGAAATATAGGAGAAATGGTAACTGTACAAATAAGAAAATTAGGTATCTATTGCTAGAGGAAATTGATGCATTAGGAAAAAATAATGAATGGCAAAGATTGACTAATCAACAACTAAAGGATAGATATGAGATCAAGAAGAGTTTTTGGCTCCTGTAGAGCAGAAGAAGCTGAAGCCCAGGCCCAGGACTCAAACATAAAAGTAGGAAAAACTCCAGAGAAGTTCTAATTGTCAACTTAAGCAGGTCTACTATGCCAAGACCAGAGCACTGGGAAAAAATGGGACACTGAAATATCTTGGTTGTTTAGTGCACTTGAGAATTTTGAAGTAGCCTACTCCTTTCTGCTAGAGGCTGGCACTCTCTTTAATTTGAGATTATGCAAAGGACTCTATCTTGCAGGTAAACAGTGTCCCCATCAGAACTTCCCCCTATTTCTTCTCCTGGCTACCAGACAAATGACCTGGGTACAGTTACAAAATAACCCAGCTGAGGAAATGCTAGATCTCTGAAGGAAAGAAAGGAAGCATGCTATTAAGGGAAAGTAGGATCTAATCAACTTTTGCCAGAAGGAGCTGAGAGAGTTCATATGGGACTGGTTTCTGAGAATGCTGATTGGAAAAACAGAGCACAAAGTTGAATAAGGAAGACTCTATAAATGTGGGTGCACTCTCCTGGGATTTGGAATTTAGTACCTGACCAAGATCCTGGGAGATGGTTCTAATGCACCACTAAGATGCCTCTTAGAAGCTTGGAGAAAACAATGGACCATCCTATGTGAAGTATAAATGCTAGAATTGCCATGGAGGAAGGCGGAGGAAGATCAAAAGACTCAAGAGATGTAGGCATGTAAAGTGAGTAGTCTCTGAAAGATTTGAAATCCTAACTGATGACTATTCTCCATGGGGAGGATTGGAGGATACTCTGTTTACCAAAGAAGTGAGGAATGTGCTGTTGAGAGGTACACCAGTATGTCTGAGGAGCTCAAAAGTGGTGTTAATAATTTTGAAGGATATGAGATTTTACCCTATTTCTAAGTTAACAAGTTAGCCTACAATAATGTCAGGGTTGCTTGCAGAAGATACAAGACTCCTGGGTCAGAGAAAAAAGACTTTGTTGTTCATAGCATTTGCAGTAGTGATAATATTAGCATTTGCACCAGCTCTCTAATGTCCAATTCCCTCAGGGTAATGCAAAGAGGGCTGGGTGATGCTTGCACATATAATGGGTTGCATGACAGGAGAGGAACCTGGAGTTTAGAGTGGCTCTTTTTAGCAGACAGTAAGTCTGCCTGACTTTTGCCCCTGGGAGTCTCTAGCTTCCAAGGCTGATTGCTTTACAAATACCTTTGAAAAGATAGTCTGTAACAGAGGCAGTCAGTACTTCTGCTTATAAGATGTGCAGAAACTTGAAAGACTTGTAGAAATTTGTCTCCCAAAAGTGGTTTTCTTTTCTAATCTGTTGTTGACAGTAAGAGATATTATTTGTGATAGATTAAAAGTGGCCTTAAATACTTTACCATTGCATTGATTAGGAGGTAGAATCTAATTTTCCTTTTGCATCTGGATTGGCCTTAGTGTCCTTCTTTATCATTAGAAAATAGAGGAAATGAAGTTCTGGGACTTGCAAGGCAAGGTGAAAAAAAAAAAAAACCTTGCAGTGTTTTTGTGGGCTTCTTGGCACACTTGCTCTTAAAACTTTGAACCAACAAGTAAAAGGTCCAATTACCTTGCCAGAGAGATAACACCCCCTGAGACTACGTAGAGAGGGAAGGGCCCATTCATCCCTGCTGTCATGATGCATGTGTATGAAGCCATCTGGGACCATCTAGACTGCTCTAGCAGCCAGGTGAATGACACAGAGTGATGCCTGTTGACGTCAATTGAAACAGGGGAATTGCTCAGTTGAGCTCTGCCAAAATTCCTAACCCCAATATCATGAAGCATAATAAAATGATTGTTGTTTTATTCCACTATGCACAAAGGGATAAGCAGAATAACATTTTGGAGCTGGGTTTACTGATAATAATAAAGATGATCAGATCTCAAAATAATAGAGGCATAAGATGTGTGAGTCAGAGACACTGAGGTGGTTGCATTTAACTATCAGAAGCAAGTCAGACGTGATTATTTCCATGAGTGGCAGATCGGAGTGGTAGATCGGAGTGGCAGCCAGAGAATCATGATCTATAGGGACCTATGATGATGATTAATGAACACAGTGTCCCTAGAGACAAGCTGGACAGAAAGACAGCAAGGGTATTGCACAATCTGTACAGGCAAAGGAAACTAAGGATGGTGGATTAGGAGACTAAACATAGTTGCTCAAATAAAATCTTTTTGTTCAGTTTTTGAAACTGAGCCAGTTTTCTGACTTGAAACTCACTGAACTGGGGAGGAAGCCAGATTCCCAGGAGGAGCACCCTGCACCACTGTTGCAGAGTACATGGTAAGGATGTCCCCAGTGCTTCCTCAAAGGGATCTGAAGAGTCCTCATGGCTCCATTGTTGAGTGGCCATATGGGAACTAATTAATCAATGGAATTTTGGCCCATGTCAGGCTCATATAAGAAACAATGGGCCCCTTCAATGGACATAACTGAGAGTTAGCAGAAACCTGTATGAGTTTCTTTTTTCATAAGATAAGAGCTGTCATAGTGAGGTAAGGCAAGCTCTGAAACTATGCCCACTCCAGTAACATAGTAATTACAGAAGAACTGTGACCTTGGGATATGCTGGATAGCAGAAATAGTGTTTCCCTTGAGGACCTAAATAATTCAGAGGTGATCCCTAGCATACCTCTATTTAATTCACAAGTCTGGCACCTACAAAAGTCAGATGGAGCCTGAAGGATGACATGAGGCTACTTCAAACACAACCAAGTATAGCCTCATTTCATCTGCAGTGCCCTGCATGGTATGTTTTTTAGAGCACATTAAGATGACTTCAGGAATGTAGGATGCGGCCTCTTATCTCGTGGTGCAATCTTTCCACTTCAATCAGAAAGGAGGACCAGATATAGTTTGCATTCACTTGGAACCGAAAACAGTACTCATTTACAGTCTGTACATGATAAATATGAATAATCCAGCCCTTTGTCTTAATAAAATCTGAAGAGACCTGGACTATCTGGACATCCTGAAGAACATCACACCTTTCCACTACATCAGTGATATGCTAACTTGACTAAATGTGGCAAAGAGTAGCAGGAACACTGGAAGCCACGGTTAAGACACACGAGCTTAAAAGGGTATGAGATGAGCACTATGAAGATTAGGGACTAATCTTATTAAAGAAATTTTAGGAACCCGGTGGTCAGGAGCATAGCAGTGGTGGAAATTCTTTGACATTCTCTAACATTGTTTTGATCCTATCAAAAGATAGAGTCTAACTCTTCTCTCCTTGAACATGGGCTGGCCTTACTAGCTCACTTCTAACATAGAATGGGGCAGAAGTGACACAGAATGCTTTCCAAGGCTGGGTCATAAAAGGTGCTATATTTCCCTCCTGGCTCTTCTTTCTTCTTGAGATGCTTGCTTGATCTTGGAACCAAGACACCATGCCTTGAGAAAGTTAAATAGCTGTATTAAAAGACCATGTGTAGGTCTTTCAGCTTCAGCAGCAGCTGAGGGCCCAGCGGGCAGCCAGCATCAACCAGCAAACATGTGAGTAAGCAACTAACCCTTCTCCAATTCCACCCCAGCTGTCGGCTGCCCCACCTGTTACATGGAGTAGAGGCAAGCTGTTCCCACCAAGCCCTGCCCAAATTTAAGATATGGGAGAAAAGCAAATATTGTTGTTTTAAGCCTCTACATTTTGGGTTATATAGCAGTAGATAACAAGAATAGAAGCCACAACACAGCTCAAACACAGATGGCCTTAAAATGCAGTTGTAAGGGGAAATCCTACAAATGGGCTAAATTTTGGGTGGTACACTTGGTTGTCTTCTCTATGTAGGAAGAGAAGTGGCCCAGGATTTCAGTATATATGAACTTATGGCGAAAGCAAATGATTTGGCCAGTTCATCAGGGCCCTGAAAGAGAATGATTGGAAGATCTGGAACAACATGGTCTGGGGTAGAGACATATGCGTTGACTTATGGGAGTGGGCATGAGATGTGAAAATATTACAATATGATAATGCCCACCAAAGAGCATGTGCCAAAGAAGAAGCACTAAGCAACGAAGCTGGCACAATAACTTGGTTAGGTGGTGTGAACTAGCTGTGTCATCAGCTATCTCAGTGCCTGGCACAATAGGTGCAGGAGTGAAATAGCCACGGTGACAGGGATGGAAGCTATGCATGGGCTCCATAGCCTGGGTTCCCATTAACCCAGGCTGTCCAGCTACTGTCACTGCTAAAAGTTGAGCTGCCTGCCAGCTGCAGAAACCAAGACTGAGCCCCTGCCAATTGCTACCATCTCTTGATGGCAAGCAGAGTATCTTGAAATCCTCCACCCTGAGAGGGACACCTATTTGTTTTTGCTAAAATAGACACATACTCTTTCCTTCTCTCACAGCCTTTCTAGTACCACTGTCTGAGAGTTTACAGAGTGTTTGATCCACCAGCGTGGGACCCCATGTAACACCACATCAGACCAACTGGGACTCGGGAGGAAATAGGGCTTCTAGTACAGACTACAGTGACAAAGAATTTATTTAGCACCCAGAAGTTCCAGCTGGGTATCTTGGTAAGCTCTTGCCCAATTTTGAAGTAAATGGATTATTATAGCTTCCACAGAAGGCCTTGGTGACCAGAAGTTTGTAGGATATTCTAAAATTAATCCTGTCTGTTTTAGAAGTTACAAATATCTTCTCCCAAACTATTATGTGTCCATTAATTGTGTCTATAATGCTCTTTATTTTATAGACAGCTAGACATTTTGTGCTTTGGGCATCTATTTTAGGAAGTCCCTTCCTACCCCCAAAGTTTTAAGCATGTCAACATTTTCTTTTATTAGCTTTATTTATTTATTTTTTAATTCTAGAGTATTTTTAAATTGTAGATTGACAATTTATAATTATATAAATTTACGGTGTGCTAAATGATGTTTTAATTTATGACTATAATACAGAATAATTAAATAAACATAGTTTATTACTATGTTAACATATCCATCATCTCAAATACAGCACTGTACAAAAGAATTAAAAAAAGAAAAAAAAACATATTCCTCTTGAGATGTTGTACCCTTTGACTATCATTTCCTCATTTCCCCCACACCCCAGCCTCTGTAATCCCCATTCTATTATCTGCTTCTATGAGTTTGATGGTTTTAGATTTCACATATAGGGAGAACAAGCAGTGGATGTCTTTCTGTACCTGACTTATTTCACTTAGCATAATGCTCTTCAATTCCGTTCATGTTGTCACAGATGACAGATTTCCTCCTTTTTAAAGAATGAATAGTATTCCATTGTGTACATATACCACATTTTCTTTATCCATTCATATGTTGATGTACACTTAGGTTGATTCCGTAATTTTGGCTATTGTGAATAGTGTTGCAATGAATACAGGGGTGCAGAACATCTCTTGGACAAACTGATTTCAAATCTTTGGGGTAAATACCCAGAAGTGGGATTGCTGGTTTATATGGTAATTTTATTTTTAGTTTTTTAAGGAACTTCCCACACCATTTTCCATAATGGCTGTACTAATTTACATTCCTACCAACAATATATCAGGGTTCCATTTTTAATTTTACCTTCTTATTTAGGTGTTTATTCCATCTGGCATCCACTTTGGATTGGTATAAGTAGAAATTCAAGATTATTTTTCTCTATGGAGTGCATGAGTTTTCCCTATATTATTTTCTAAACAAGAAGCCGTTTTCCTATTTTTTTCCTGAGATCTTTTATGTTCTGTTGATCAGCTTTCTTTTACTCTTTATTGTTTTTCTTACTAAAGCTTTTTAGATATATTACTCTATGATAGAGCACGTTTCTTTTTCTTTGCTCTGCTTTTCAAAATTGACTTGGCTATTTGTACATTTTTATTCTTTCATAACATTGAAAGTGAATGAATGAATTTGTAGAGTTCCTCAAAAAATTGTTTGGAATTTTTGTTGGAATTACATTGCATGTAGAGATTAGCTATGGAGAACTGACATCTTTTACTGTTAAGTCATTTCATCAATGAACACGGTGTATCTCTCCATTTATTCAGATTATTAAAATGTTTTGAAATAGTAATAGCACTGAGACTCCTTATCTAGTGATGGATCTATTATTCCCTGTTATTTATTGATTAAGGCAGACATAGGAGACCTAAGAAGACTTGGAAACCTACATTATCCATCTGATATTTGTTCTAGAGATAATAAATACTCCATTATGGTTATTTAAAACCTATTTACTAATTAAGAAAAGAAAAACAGTTGATAGATGGACAAAAATTATGAACAAATAGCTTTTCTAAAAAGAAATAACAATGTTTTTAAGTACAGAAAAAAGATGCCCAACTTTGCCTATAATTAGAGAAATGCAAATTAGAAAAATAATAATATATCACTATTTGCCTACAAAATTGACACATGTTCAAAAGTTTGATGACAGTGTGTATTGTCAATACAGAGTGTGAGAAAGTAAAGACTCACATAGATTGTTGGTGGGACTCCAAATGGATGCCAACTCTTTGAAGACAAATTTCTCAACGTATTTCAAATTTTAAAATACACATAACATTTGAACTTGCAGTTTCACTGGTAGAATTTTATTTTTCAAGTATACTTACACATATGTACAAAGTTGTATTAAGAAGGCTATTGATATAGCATTACTGATGGTAACACAAGGCTGGAATAACTTAAAGGTCCATCAGAAAAGTATGGCTAAAAAATTATTTGTACATCCATACAATCTTTGAAAATTATGCAGCCTTTGAATAATTAGTTATAGCTTCTTTCTGTGATATGGCACAATCTCAAAGATTGTTAAGTGGAAAAAGCACAATGCAAAATGTGTATAAAATATACCCCAACTGCATAAAGCAAAAGCGATGCATTAATATACATGTTTGCATTCCCATAGAGTATCTCTGGAGTGATAATTAAGAAACAGACAATAGTGTTTGCCTCTGGGAAGGACAACTGGGAACTGAGGGTTGAGGTGGGAGAAGACATTTTTTACACTCTGTATCCCTTTGAACTGTTTGGTTAATTTTTTTTAATAAGACGTATATATTATTTAAAAATAAATTTCAAACTATTCTAAAACTGAGTTTCATCTTCTCATGTAAGTTGGAGAATATTAGCTCATATTAAAGAGGTTTTGCTGTATTTAGATTTGACCTAAAGACTTTATCCTCTCACTTATTATATGTTCTTGTGCTCCTTTCTTCACACTCCAAGGAATTATTAGGAGAAATATTTTTCTAGTAAAAATTGGAGAAAATAATACCATGGTTTCCAAGTCCATGGCAATGATAACTGCTTCTATTTAAAGTGGAATAAGGGTTGGAATAATTATTCATTGCATTTGAACAATGTAAAATCTGGAGAATTCTTAATAGAGTGTGTTATGGGCTGAATTGTGTCTCTCCAAAATTCCTATGTTGAAGACCTAACCTCCAAAACTTCAGAATGGGATTAGGTCTGGAGATAGGGTCTTTAAAGGGGTATTTCTGTTAAAATGAGGCAATAGAGTGGGCAGTAATCCAATGTGACTGGGATCCTTGAAAAAAGAGGAGATTTGGACACAGATAAGTACAGGGAGAAGATCAGATGAAGACACAGGAAAAGAAAGCCATCTATGAGCCAAGGAGAGAGACCTCAGGAGAAACCAACCCTGCCAATACCTTGCCTTGGACTTAAAGCCTCCAGAACTGTGACAAAATAAATGTCTGTTGTGTAAGCTACCCAGTCTGTGGGACTTTGTTATGGCAGCCCTAGCAAAGTAACACAACATGATAACAACTCAAAGCAATCTTATTTAATGGAAAAAGGGTGATGATATCAAATATTTAATAAATAAAGTATTTTCTAGTCCTGGGTTTGGAATGTTTTAGATGGACTGACCTGAACAGTCCTTGTGAGACTTTTTCAGAGGATCGAGGGGTCACCTCCAGTAATTAACACTTTGAATTCAAGTGAGATGATAGCAGTTGTGAAATCACAACTGCTAGAGATGAACGTTGTCACTGTGGGCCTGTTCTTGAAACCCAAGTTTGCTGGGAAATGGGGAAAATCTCTGTGATCTTGGAAGTGATGCTTTAAGATGGATGATAGAAGAGACTAATTTACACATTAGGCAGACGGCTGAGCACAGGTGGAAATCTTTCTCTCCCGCAAGATATTTTAGAGAGCATTTAAAAAAATAAAGTATTCATAGTCATTTCTAAAAGCAAGAATGAGAACTCCCTGTGGACTAGAAAAAAAAGGCACTCTGAAGAAACAGCAGTAGATGGGCAGCCCTCACTGCCAGGCCAAATCAGATGCTCCTGCTAAAAGTCTGGGCTTAACGGCACTGCCCAAAGGCCACTCTTGCAGAAAGGTCATTCTGTCAGGAACTATCACAACCCACGACACATGCGTGAGAATTCCTCCACATATGAGTGCCTTTGGCCACCTTTGATTTCAGCTGCAGCTGCCTTGTACAGTTTCATGTATGTCTGAGCACACACTGACCAGGTCCTACCTGAAATGCAGGTCTGTTCCCTTTTACACCCCAGGGCCATCTCTGGAACTGAGGGGGCCCCTTTGGCCTATAGGCAAACACAATCAAAAGTGTGAGGCAGTCAGCACCCCCAGGGCAGTACTCAACGCATGGGGATGAGAGTCCTTTAGCAAACAGTCCCAGGAAGCATTCTATATGCTTCTTAGAGGTTCTGGGGGAACTGAGCAACCTCCAATGCTTGCTTAATTGGCTGCTCCCCGTTCTATATCTCACCTTCATTGCACCTCCTTGGGATTCCTTTCAAATAAACTACTTAATAACCAATTCACAGGCTCTGTGTTGAAGGAAGATCAATGAAAGCAGTGAACAGCCCAAGAACTACCCAATATCTGAGGACAGCCAACACAATGCATGAGAGACCACCAACACAACAAACAGAAAAATTGTATACCTCAGGAATGACAAATAATAGAAACAATCCAAAAATGATTTTTAAGAATAGATAATATCATCAGAGAGACAAGATTTTTGTAAACATGACAGATGAAAAAGAGATTATTAAACTACAAGAGGTACTCAAGAACAAAATCTGGCAGTTTAAAACTTCTTAGAAATGAAAATGTGATTGTTGAAATAAAAAATTCATTAAGTGGTTTAAATAGTGTCCTGGCTACACCTGACAAATGGGTCAGTGAGTTTAAGTGAGGGGAGGCATTTCAGAGATAACAAAGGGGAGATCTGGGGGTTTCACCATCTGTCCATCATGTAGGACTTACAGGAAAAATAGAATGTGAATAGGAATAAACATAGGAAGAAATAATTGTGAAGATTTTTATAACTGAAGAAAGATTTCCAGTTGAGAGTCCATTAAATGCCATGCAGAATGAAAAATAAACAAACAAGAAAATGCATGCATGTATGAATGCATGTTTCAGGGACATCATTTTGAGTAGCTTGGTTTGGTTCCCTATAATATTATTTATAGTCTTATGGTTGAGTAGTTTCAAATTACACAGATCTTGTTTTGTTTTTATTTTTGAGGAAAGACTCTGTGGATAGCAATAGAGGCAAACTGAAGGGAATGTTTGAGAAATGAGCAGTTAAATTCAAGTTTCAAGGGCCACCTGATTAATTCTGGCCAGGAACAGTCATCACTTTATCCTTTTTATTAAAGAATTAGACAGTAAAAAGATCTGTGTATTAATGGATCTGATCTTCTGAATGGGGGAAAAACAACTTTCAGAAGGATCATTGCTGGGCATCTTATTGATTAATTAGACCATGTGAAGATTAATGAAACCAACTCAGTGGAACCGATCTCCCATTGAAATTCATACTGCTCATAATATAATTTGCCTCCCACGTCAATCTCACCCCTCCCCCCCCGGCCTACTCTATGAAATGCAGAGTGGTGGTCTATACCACTGACATTCAATGGCTCATCTTCAGGCACCAGTTTTTTACACAGCGGCTGTGCCTACATGATCTAAAAAAATAATTGTTTGCACCACTCACAAAGAGAAAACAAACACACTGGCTAGGTTATGTAGACAAAACATTAGTGTGTGCTAAATTCTTCACCCTTCCATTGGTTGATTTGATATTGTGCAGACCCAGCCTGTACTTGGTATCGAGGTGCTGTTGTTTGCATTGTGCCTGCATTCTAGCCTGTCTTCCCTTTGTGCCGAGGGATCTGTTTACTTCAGTGGTCTTTTGACACCCTGGCAGCATTGTCTCTTTCTCACAACTAAGTACTCAAGAAGGACAAATCCACATGCTCCCCGCAGTCTAAACCTCTTTCTCCATGTTAAGCAGCTCCTGCCTGAATCTGTAGGAAGGCCTTCCCTGAGCACCGCAGAACAGAGCGACCAGTGGTAGTGCACGCACTCTACCATGTCTTAAGGGAAGCAGCAGTTTGTCGGTGACGTTTGATGGCTTTCTTTATCTCAACACAACGATCTCTGGGGCACACTACGGTCTCTCAACATGTCCCTGTTTAACTACACTCCTTACTTTTAGCTGCTTGGGCTCAGCTAACCAAGTGGTGGCAGAGATGTATATAGGCAATCTTAAATCATTCTGATTTTCCCAAGTCCCTCTGCAGTTTTCGGATGGAACATATGGCAATGTTATGTCTATTTGAAAAAGCCTTTGCATCATATGTTTATACAACTGCTCTCTATCCCAAGACAAAAATTCTTTTCCTGTTATTGCCCATTTGCTGACTAAAGAAATTATCCTCTTTATGTATTCTGGTAGTTTACCTTGATATCTTACATGTTTAATTATGTAGCCCTCAGTCCATAATCTATATCTTCATCATCTAAGGCCATTTTGCTTCTGTGAATCCAAAGCTTAATGATGTGTTGGGAGATAAAGAAGAGATATTTTTTAAATTCTCTACTATTACTCTTTCCAAGATTTTTTTTTTAATCGTAGAATCACAAGTAACAGAGTCAATAGGGGAAGACAAGTGAATTCTCAGATGTTTCTTATCCATTCCTCAATTAGATGCTGCTGCTAAAAATAATACCTTAAACCTTTCATACTAAATAATCCAACTTAGACTTTACAGATTACATGCAAGATAATGGGAATAGTTTTACTTACCCCACAAAAGCAGTGAGCCCAAATGCTGCAGAGTGGAGTGTTGCCACCAATCTCCATGGAAAAGAAGGAAAAAGAGCCTTAGGAAATCCAATTGAGCCCAGTTTTGAGACAGCAAAACTGACTGGAGGAAAACAGTAGTGAGGACCAACACTCATGAAGGTTTTGGAATCTCATATGGGTCACAGAACAGCCTATCAGGCCTGTTGTAGGTTTCTTAAAAATGAGATTATACCTTGTCTCCTTTACCCCAAGTCAAGGCCCTTCAACTATTTCTAACTGTAGGATTTCTTCTTGGAGCCCCTCTATAGTGTTTGCCTTTTACCCATGTCACATTTGAGTGAAGATTCCAACCTGCATTATTTCCTGTTTCTGTGATAGGGGAACTTGCCTCAATCACACTAATGGAATCAACTGTCAAATAAAGCCCATGATTTTCATGAGAGTTTATCAAAAGCATTGGGATGGGGGCGATGCATCATTTAAATATTTTAAGGTTGAAATTCAACAATTACATCACCATCCAGCACTTTGTCAATGTTTGGCTGAGGTCTCAAATCAAAGTGTATTTGAAATGTGGAGGTTAAGCTGGTTGACCTGGGAACTTCTTGGAAGAAGTTCTATTACATTAGCTAATGCAGTTCAAAAACCTAACCTGAATTAGGCATCATATTTTGCGTGTAAACCAAAGGTATCGGATTTGTGGCTTGTGCTAGCTGTGCAGAAAAGGTTTTTTAAAAATACATTTCTTGATAGTGCCAAACTAGCAAAAGCCACAAATGGAATGGGTTTGCTTCTCATGGAAAACCTTTTGCATCCTGGAGCTCTGGTCAGCCTCTGCAGTACTTTGTGGTTTGTAGCTCCAATCTCAGAACAGGTCTGTTATCATCTTAGCTCCTTGAGAAGCTGAACAAGTTCCACACAGACCCCCCAGAGTGGTCTATGGGATACTGCCCATCTCATTGGCAGGCTAATGTTTCTCATCAGTTTCCAACTTTGTAACAGTAGGACCAAGAATCATACTCACAAAAGCAATTTGTTGGCCCCAGGTGAGCAAACAGTGGGAATGCCAGACATTGGTGTGTCTAAAGATGGATTCTACTGTAAAATGAAACAGATAAGTCAAGCTAAAAGAGAAAAAGTGAGAGTTACAAGAGGCCATGTCCATAATATTTGAAAGTTCACACAGTATCAGTTACACTCTTGGACAGAATTGCATAAAGTACACAACAATGTGGGACAACCTATCTTTCAGTCTATCTACTTTCTGTCTTTTGGACTATGTGTCTATCTACCAAAAAAAATTAAAATGACTCTAGATTATCCCTGCACTTATCCAAACAGTAAAGCTAGAGACAGGGAAAAAAGTGCTAATTTTCCTGCTATTCCATGCTATCAAAAGTCATGGTCTAAAATCTTAAGGGTTATCTTTGAGTGTACTGCACTGCTGGCCTTCAAGCTAACTGCTGGTATTCAGTTTCCATTTCCCAGTCTGAAGATCCTATCTTCCTACGTGGTGTTGTCGGTGACAATTTCAACATTCATTAGGAGAACTGACACAGTGAATTGGGAATAAAGAGAAAGCGGAAATCCAGGTGAGTTAATTTGATCCTTTCTTTAACTTGGACACTGATGAGAGATCAAATGAGGTGAGGACCAAAGCTCTTAGTTTAAAAGTGGTTTTCAAATTATCTGTGGATTTATTGAGTTGTGTACCTCTATAGGGGTGATTGATTTAATTGTGAACCTCTAGACAATTGATTGATTAAAAATTAGCCATGTGTACAGCACACATTCATTACATTCTAGTCTCTGTGTATGTTTAAGACAGTAACCAAAGGATGAATTACTCAAATACTGTAAAATTACACCTGTGATAAGTGCTAGCAAGGGGAGGTGCATGCTACTAATCACATGTGACAAGAGGCCATCAGGGAAGGCTTCCATGAAGAAGCAATTCCTGGGCTGGGATCTGCTGGAAGAACAGAAGTTAACTGGACAAAGCTGAGGGTAGCAGAAGGTTCCAGGCAGAAGGAATGGCATGTGCAATGGCCTTATGGTATGTGGGAGCCTGGTGCACTTGAGAAACATGAAGTTATAATGAGCACTTCCAGGAAGTATTTATGTTCCTGGAAAACCATTGTGTTGGTGCAGAGTGCAAAATTTTTTCCAGATACATTAGGTAATTTAATATTCATGGAAGAAAATAGGGCTAGAAGTTCAAAAAAGCTGTTTGGTTTGCCTGGCTAATAGTGCCACAAAGTCTTAACCAAGAAGATTCAGTATGCTCTCTTCCCATTCCCTCTCATTAGGAATGGCTGCAAAAAGCAAAGAAACAGCCACCAAAACCTCGGGGTTTCAGTATACAACAATCCAGTTCAATACTGGATAGAATAGTATATTCTATCTGAAATATACTAGAATAGTATATTCTATCTGAAAATGGGACTGATGTTTCCCATCAATTCCCAGAAATGGTGTCACTTCAAAGAGAGGGAACTTTTGCCATCAGAGCAAGCACTGGAGGAATCGCAGGATTACTTTCTTGGGGATTAGAGCGAAATCTGACTTTGACTCTAGGCCCCACGTACAACAATCAACAAAAGCATGAGGTTGACGGGGGTTGCAGAACCCGGTGAATATGCTGCTGCTCCATCCTGAGAGAAATGTGAGGTTGAGGCCGCAGATCTGTCACTGCTGGACGGCAGTGTCAAAGCATGCTCAGGAGAAAGTAAGCCCATGCCGTGGATGCTGTTTCTGTCAGAGCTTCACTGGCCTCCTCCTGGGTGGCACTTCCTGAAGGGTCTCATCTGGGCATCTCCTGAAAGTTTTCCAAATTGGGGCCACTCTTTTGACACTGTCAGCCAAAGCTGCTTTAACTGCAGAAGTTTTAATGCCAGGTTTCTGCTTAGTGTCTGTCACAGCCAAAGCAGAGAATCTCTGAGAACCACTGATCATTCGTATCAGACTAATGAGGTTGTCCTTTTTCTGAACATGATGCCTGAATTGTGTGCTGACTGTGGATATTAAGCTTTGCTTTTACCCCACCCTCTCTCCCAAAGCTTGTATAATTGATGATTCTTCCTGCCAGGATAAGTTTTTGAGCACAAAATTCATTTTAATAGCAGTTTTTGCTTATTAAACAAACCACTGTGGATTTTTTTTCCTGTTTACTTCTATAGCCAGAATCACAGAAACACAAAACAAATCAGCCTAATTTTGCCGTGAACTTTGCTTTTGACATCTTTCTATTTTTCAAAGAGAAAAAATGTGCTGTAACTTGACTGCTCTCGTTCAGACTGGAGAAGCAGAGAGCTATTTTTGAAGCTCCTTAAATCAGAAGCTATGGCTTTTTACAAAAGCAGCCCCACAGGATATCAAGACTGTGTTTGGAAACATATGTGATAAAAAAAAAAAAAAAGAAACAAACCGTAAAAATGAACTGGGATCACCTTGTAATTGGGCAGAGAGGGCTTCCTGCTGCTCTGTGTTTTTATAAAAGCCATTGCTTCTGCATTTCTCACCTTTTGCTGTAAGAGATTGTACACAAAATCTCCAATTGCCAAGCAAATCACAGCCGAGAGTCAGACCCCCTGTTTGGAAGAGACCTTTCTCCTCTCAATATTCTCTTTTATTGATGTTATGGAAAGAAATTAGAGATACACAAAGAATCAAGGGTAGTTATAGTGAAAACGCGAGTCTTATACAAAGAACCCTGAGCAAGGTCTTACAGTATACCAACCTCCGCATGGGGATGACATTAGACAGCTCAATGCAGTTTAATTGTTTTACTGCTGTGCTTCAAGGCAGACACCTTGCATGCCAATGGAGGACAAGTGCCTTGTAAATAAAGTGCATTATTATTATTTGGTTTAATATGGCTAAATAGCTACTACCTCCTCAGCCAATGTAGGAGCAGGAAAGACCGGAGTTTGGTGTGTTTTGGAAATGACATCTTGTCTCAGAATCTACCCATGACTCTTAAGGCAATAACTTCAATACGTGTTCCTTCTCGACTTCAATTTCTCTTTCTCTGAAGTGGGGTCAAAAATAATTGCTATACCTACGTTTCAGAGCAGAGAGCAGCAGGAATCATTGAATATGCATAAGTTATTAACCAGAGATAATATTTACTGGCTGCCCAATATTTTAATGGTTCTGAATTAGGAGCAATGCAAGGTATTTTTTAAAAAATATAAAGCAAACATGATTTATATTTAAGGTGTCTGCCAATGTTTAAGTTATGATTTTTAAGAATAATTTGAAGTCCAATTTTGCAGGTGTGTAGGCACAGAAAATTATTACCATCAAAGTCTGTGAGGGTCTTAGAACCAGAATTTTTAGGGGTGAATATTATGTGAGAAGGCTCGGTTAGAAGAGCTACTATCTGATTTGCTAGGACAATCTCTCCAGCTATCATTTCTCATCACACACATAGACTCGCTAAAAGATAAACATTTATGTGGAAACTTTCTTAAAAAAATTTCTTGCGGAGTATGGTGGCTTATGCCTGGAATCCTAGCATTTTGGGAGGCCGAGGCAGGATGATTGCTTGAGGCCAGGAGTTCAAGACCGAACTGAGCAATGTAACAGAAAGACCCTGTCTCTACAAAAAACAGAAAAACTAGCCAGGTGTGGTGGTCCTGGCTACTAAGGAGGCTAAGTCAGAAGAATCCCTTGAGCCCAGGAGTTCGAGGCTACAGTGAGCTATGATGCCACCACTGCACTCCAGCCTGGGTGACAGAGCAAGACCTTGTCTCAAAAAAATAATAACAATAATAATTTCTTTTTGAAAAACTTATTGTATAAAAGTATGTGCATGAATAAACACTCACTATGAGAGAACCAAACAGGCAGATAAATATGAATAAATACTGAAATTTATGCTTGTGTAATATGTTCCTTCTACTAAAATTAATACATTGATAAGTTTTAGTCTCTTATTAAGAGACTAATAGTTTTTGCCTGAATACAATCTTAAAGAATATACATTTTACATTGGGTGTTCCAAACATATTTCACATGAATGAGGAACAAGATGCAAAATTATGGGGCAGGAAGATTATATCCTACTCTTTTTGGTAGGTTTTCAAATTTACTATGTTTTTCCCACACTTAAAAAAATACCTTCTTATGATAAGAGTGAATTACTGTTTTCATCCATATGTTTATGGCATGTAAACTTCCTTGTATGGATGGATAGACAGGAACGTTATTCTTGGAATTTGTTGACAACATGGGTACAATTTTTCACTTCACCTGTTCTCAGGGAATTCTGCAAAGCCATAAATTCAATGTTAGCCAGCTAGAATGTTTCTAGGAGAAAGAAAAAACTTTCACACAGTGAACTGCTTGATTCCAAAGAAATCTTAGTGGTATATTGAAAACGAGTGCGTCTTGGCTGCCCTATAGAAGGCAGATCTGTTTGCTGATGGTGGAAACAAAATCAGCTAGACTTGAATTCGGCCTCGTGTGCCACTGATGATGCCATCTCTACTGCTTTAGTGTTTTTCATGCACACGTGTCGTGGACAGAGCAAGACTGTAGAATACAATGAGAAAATATCCTGGACACAAAGAAATAGAGGTGGTTCGATAGAGACTTGATGGAAAATGATGCCAAAGGCCCTCTCTTGCATACTCACTGAAGGAGTTTCCTGGGCAAAAATCAACAAAACACAAGGGAAGACCGCAAGATAAGGAAAAAGTGACAAGAAGCTACAAGACAGGAGGAAAATAAGTATCAAAATGACAATGGTAAATCCTTTCCTATTCATAATTGCTTGAAATGGAAATGGATTAAACTCTCCAATCAAAAGACACCTAGCAGCTCAATGGTTAGAAAACCAAGATCCAGTTATTTATTGTCTACAAGCAATCCACTTTACATTTAAGGATACCTGTAGGTTATAAGTGAAATAATGGAAAAATTTATTCCATAAAATGGTAATCAAAAGAAAGCAGGGGTGGCCATACTTATATCAGACAAAATAGACTTTTTACCAAAAATTATCCAAAAAGACAAAGAAAGAAATTATAGAATGATGAAAGGGTTAATTCATCAGGAAGGTACAATAATTTTATATACATTTTATATAATTTATATATTTTTATATACATTATATTATATATTTTATATAAATATTTATTTTTATTTATATATTATACAAATATTTATTAAAAATATAAATATATGTTTATATATAAATATACATTAAATATATATGAAATATATATTTAATATGTATATATCCCCCAACATTAGAGCACCCAAATATATGAAATAAGTATTGACAGAATTGAAAGGAGAAATAGGCAGTGACACAATTATAGTAGACTTTAATATCCCACTTTCAATAATGGATAGAACATCCAGATAGAAAATCAGTAAGAAACAGAGGACACCATAGACCAGGTAGACCTAAAATACATACACAGAACATTCTACCCAACAGCAGCAGAATACACATTCTTCTCAAGAACATTCTTAACATTCTCTAGGGTAGATCACATGTTAAGTCACTAAGCAATTTTTAATAAATTTAAGAAGATTGATATCCTACCAAGTGTATTTTCTGACCATGATGGACTGAAACTAGAAATTAATGGCAAACATAAAACTGGAAAATTTATGAATATATGAAAATTAAAGAACACGCTTTCAAACAATCAGTGGGTCCAAGAAGTAATCAAAAGGAAAATTAGAAAATATCCTGTGACAAATACAAATAGAAACACAGCGTACCAATACTTATGGGGTACAACAAAGCAATGCTAAGAGGGATATTGCAATGAAAAATATTCAAATTAAAAAAGAAGAAAGATCTCAAGTAAACAACTAAATATTACATATCAGGCAACTAGAAAAAGAAGAGCAAACTAAGTCCAAAGGTAGCAGAAGAAAAAAAAAATTAGATTAGAGCAGAAATAAATGAAACAAAGAATAGAAAAACAATACAAAAAAATCAACAAAACTAAGAGTTGATTTTATGAAAAGACAAAATTCACAAACCTTTAGCTTGATTAAAGAAAAAAGAGAAAAGATTCAAGTAACAGAAATCAGAAAATAAAAAGGAGACATTACAATTGATAACAAAGGAATAAAAAAAGATCATAGGGATCTTTTGGGGAGAGGGAGTGGATAAAGATGAATGAATAGAAACCTCTATCAATCATCCCTTCACTCAAACACCA
This sequence comes from Lepilemur ruficaudatus, assembly GCA_963574885.1. NCBI lineage: Eukaryota > Metazoa > Chordata > Mammalia > Primates > Lepilemuridae > Lepilemur > Lepilemur ruficaudatus. The sequence goes on from CAUYRT010030033.1 coordinate 22,705, forward strand.
AATTCAACAAGTATCCACGCAAGCAATCACCTTCAGAAGAACCAAAAATCAGGTAAGTGATCATACAACCTGGTTTAAAAATTATATCAAGGAAGGAGGCACTGAAGTGGGGAGAAAAGTCAATCTTGCATTGCCTATGCCACCCCTCCCTCATCCCATCCTTCCCCAGAAGTGCCTTGCTAGCACACTGCTGAGTGGAGAGAGAATCTGTGTGCCCAAGGGAGGGAGAGTGAAGTGACTGTGGGACTTTGCATTGAAACTTGGGGCTACCATGGCACAGGGGAACATAGAACAGGTCAGAATTCTGCCAGTATGCACAGAGGAAGCACTTAGACCAGCCTGGCCAGAGGGAAATACTCCACCCTGAAATCTGAGTTCTCACCAGCCCCATCACCAGCTGACAAAAAGCAGCCTGGGCCTGGAATAAACTTGTAAGGCAGTCAGGCCACAAAGGATGCAGTCCTTGAGCAATTCCTGCAGCTGTGCTGGCTCAGAGCCAGTGGACTTGTGGTGCATGTGACCCAGTGAGATGCCAGTGGTGGAGGACAAGCTGGTGTCTGTGTCATCCCCCACCCAACTATAGGGAGAGACTTCCTCCACTTGGGGAAAGGAAAGGGAAGAGTTTAGAAGAGTTTGTTTTGCAACTTGTGTATGAGCTTAGCCACAGTAAAATAAAGTCCCAAGCAAACTCCTGAAGCCCCTGAGTCCAGACCTTAGTTCCTGGGTGGCATTTTGGATCTACCGTCAGCCAGAAGGAAACATACTGCCTTGAAGGGGAGGACACAGTCTTGGCCGAATTCATCACCTGCTGACTAAAGAGCCCTTGGGCTTTGAATAATCATCAGAAGTAGCCAGGCAAGAGTCACCATGGGCTTTGTGTAAGATTGGGCTGGATTCAGGCGTGACCTGGTGCTGGTGACTACCAGGGAGTGCCCATGTGACTCCTCCCCCAACTCCAACAGCCCAACACCGAAAGTCAGGGAAGAGAGTGAAAGACTTTGCCTGGTAATTCAAGGAATTCTCTTGTATCTTACCCAAGATCACCAAGGCAGTACCACTAGGAGTCTACAAGAGTCACAGTATTATTAGGCTTGGGACATCCACAGTGCTGATACAGCTGCAGTGACCAAAGACTTAGATCGCAACACACAATTCCCTTTAAATACTTGGAAAGCTTTCTCAAGAAGGACAGGTTCAAACAAGCTCAGACTGTAAAGATTAAAGTAAATACCTAACTCTTCAATGCCCAGACATTGACAAGTACCCACAAGCATCAAGAACTTTCAGGAATAAATTACTTCACCAAATGAACTAAAAAAGATGTCAGTGACCAATGCTGGAGTGAGGGAGATATGTGACCTTTCAGACAAAGAATTCAAAATAGTTGCCCTAAATAAGCTCAATGAATTCCAACATAATATAGAGAAGGAATTCAGAAAGCTATCTGAGAAATTTAACAAATAGATTGAAATAATAAAAAAAAGTTAAGCAGAAATTCTGGAGCTGAAGAATTCAGTTGACAAACTGAGAAATGCATCAGAGTCTCTCAACAGCAGAATTGACCAAGGAAAAGAAAGAATTATTGAACTTGAAGATAGGCTATTTGAAAATACACAGTCAGAAGAGAAAAAATAAAAGAGAAAGAAGCATACCTACAAGATATAGAAGATAGCCTCAAAAGGCCACTTCTAAGAGTTATTGGCCTTAAAGAGGAGATAGAGAGAAAGATTTATTCTCTCTAGGTAGAAAGTTTATTCAAAGAAATAATAACAGAGAACTTTCCAAACCTACAGAAAGATATCAATATTCAGGTACAAGAAGGTCATAGAACACCAAGCAGATTTAAGCCAAACAAGACTACCTTAAGGCATTTAATAATCAAACTTCCAAAAGTCATGGATAAAGAAAAGGTCCTAAGAGAAGCAAGCAAAAAAAAAAAAAAAAAAAAAAAAAAAAAAAAATAAGAAAATGAAAACAAAAACACAAGACAAAATAAATATTAATTAAAAAAATATAATAAAAGGAACACCAATAAACCTGTAAAAAGACATGTTAGTGAAAAACTTAAAGGCCCGGAGAGAGTAGCATGAAATATTTAAAATGGTGTGGGAAAAAACATTAACCCAAGAAA
>CAUYRT010030035.1:0-11720 GCA_963574885.1 Lepilemur ruficaudatus
TACCATAAAATATATACAAATCTATTATAAAAAGTTAAACTTTCTCAAAACTTAATCACACAAGCACAGGCCATGCATTCACAGCAAAGAAAAATATAAAAAAGTGAAGATATCATATTAAATCATAACTGCATAAAATTAACTATAGCACATACTGTAATAATTTTATAGCCACCTCCTGTTGCTATTGGTGAGCCCAAGTGTTGCATGTGATGCTAATTGTTTCCAAGTGAGCAGTTCATCTCTCCATCAAATGGAGTAGTGAAGTAAAAAGCGATCTCTGGCAGTTCTCATGTATTTTTTATCATGTTTAGTGCAATACCATAAACCTTGAATAACACCATGAGATGAGATCCATATGTAGTGTCACTACTGATGCTGGAAGCACTCCCAACAAACAGAGCAAAGTCATGACATGACCAAAAAAAGTTGAATTCCTTGAAATGTATCTTAGATTGAGGTCTGCAACTGCTGTTGCCTGCCATTTCAGATAGAAATTGTGTAAGTACACAATGCAAACTTTAAAGGGATTGATAAATACAGTATAGTAATGGAAATGCATTTTCTTTTCTTTATGATCTTAATAACATTTTTTGTAGCTTACTTATTGTAAGAATATAGTATATAATACACAAAAAACATCCAAACTGTGTTAGTGGACTGCTTATGGTAACAGTAAGGCTTCTGGTCAATAGTAGTCTATTCATAGTTAAGTCGTATGAGAGTCAAAATTTATATGCAGAGTTTTGACTATGTGGGAGTACCTAACCACCACATTGTTGAAGAATCTACTGTATACATAAATACATGTATGTTTATACATATGACTTCATCAGAATAAAAAGCCACTCTGTTTTACTTGAAAACTTATGTTTAAAAAATAAAAAGCATTAGACTGGGAGGGAGTATTTACAAACTTAACATTTCCTAAAGAATTATACCCCAAATGGGTAATAAATACCCAGAATGCAGGTATAAAAAACCAAATAACCCAATGTAGACTATTAGTAAAAAAATTGAACAGATAATTCACCAAATAAAATATATGGGTGGTAAGAATTACATGAATAGATGCTCAACAGCATTATTTATTAGTGGAATGCAAATTAAAACCATATTGTTTTCAATTTTCATGTGATTCTTGGCAATATGTGTGTGTGCTTAACTAACCCTGCCCGAAAAAAGACACTCGTTTCTCAAAAATGTATAGTACCATCATCATTCTTTACAGATCTAGAAAAAATAATTCTTCACTTTGTATGGAACAAGAAAAGACCGCGTATAGCCAAAGTAATCTTAAGTAAAAAGAACAAACTGGGAGGCATTAGTCTTCCAGACTTCAAGCTATACTATAAAGCAATAATAATCAAATCATCCTTGTATTGGCACAAGAACAGAGGCGTTGATCTTTGGAACAGGACTGAGATTCCAGACATGAAACCATCTGCATATGGTAATCTAACCTTTGATAAAGCAGACAAAAATATACATTGGTAAAAGAATCTCTTTTCAATAAATGGTGCTGGGAAAACTGGAGAGCTACATGAAGAAGAATGAAACTGGATCCCTACCTCTCACCTCTCACAAAAATACATTCAAGATGGATAACAGACTTAAACCTAAGGCATGAAATCTTAAGAATCCGAGAAGAAGACATTGGGAAGACTCTTTCAGACATCAGCCTAGGCAAAGAATTCTTGAAGAAGTCCCCCAAAGCAATTACCGCAGCAACAAAAATAAACAAATGGAGTCTAATCAAATGAAAAAGCTTCTGCACAGCCAAAGAAACTATCAATAGAGCAAATAGACAACCTACAGAATGGGAGAAAATATTCACTCTCTACACTTCCAATAAAGATCTGATAACAAGAATCTATCTAGAACTCAAAAGAATTAACAAGAAAAAAACCCATCAACAAATGGGCAATGGAAATGAACAGAAACTTTTACAGGAAGACAGAGTAACGGCCAGCAAACATATTAAAAAATGCTCAATATCTCTAATCATTAGAGAAATGCAAATCATAACCACAATAAGATGTCACCGAACCCCAGTGAGATTGGCCTCTATCAAAAAATCTCAAAACAACAAATGCTGGTGAGGATGTGGAGAGATAGGAACACTCTTATACTGCTGGTGGGACTGCAAATTAGTGAAACCTCTGTGGAAAAGAATTTGGAAATTCCTCAAAGAGCTAAAAATAGAAATATCATTCGATCCAGGAATAGCATTATTAGGCATCTACCCAAAAGAGCTTAAGACATTCTATAATAAAGACATTTGCCCCAAATATTTATGGCAGCACATTTACTATTGCAAGGACATGGAAACAACCCAAGTGCTCGCCAATTCATGAGTGGATTATTAAAATTTTGTATATGTATACAATCGAATATTAATTATAAGAAACAACAGTGAGCTAGCATCACTTATGTTATCCTGGATTGAGCTTGAACCCATTATTCAAAGTGAGGTGACACAAGATCGGAAGAATAGTCTCCACATGTACTTGCCATCAAATTGGTACTGACTGATTAACACTATGGTGCTCAAATGGTGGTGGTGTTCACCAGGGATTTGGGGATTGGAGGGGTAGACCCACATATGAGGGATGCGGTAGGCAATGAGGAGGGGAGGGGCATACCTCTAACCCTTGCTAGGGAGTTCAAAGATATAAAACGTGATCAAAATGTTTGTTCTCTCATATTTTCCTGAAATAAAAAAAATGTATAGTATCCGATGACACTTATATATGTACAACTACCAACAGATTAACTAGTGGGAGTTTTCTTCACTACAAAATTAGCGCAGTGTTTCTCAGGATAGAGATGTTAAAAGGAAGGAGAGTAGGAAAACTGATATTTTATAAATTTCTTATTGTAGAGCACACATTTTTAAATGTGTTTCCCTGACACTATGTATTTATTTCTTGCATGTACCTCGATCCAAACAATTTATAAAAACCAATTAATTGGAAATTTTTATATATTGTCTGATTTAGAGCCACTAACATCTTTTAGTGTCTCAGGTTCACAATTTCTAAGTCAAGGATAAAAATAATCACACACTGAGTGATATTTAATGGGTAATAAAAGTACAATTTGAACAGAGAATTAGTATCATAACCTTTAAGCTCAGGCTCTCCTAGGTGTAATATATTGCCTTAGGGATAATAGCTTATAATTAATTGCCTAATTTCAAGTTTTGTCTTTTCATCTAACTCTGTTCCCTTTTCAGAGAGTCAGCTATGTAAATTACAGTATTGGGTGAACAAAATTACCAGCTCCAAGAAACTGTAACCAAGAAAACTCCAGAAAACTGCAATTTATGCCATTTACTGATGTTCTCTGCTTTGTCTTTCTCATTCTCTAAAGGAAATGAGAGAAATTTATTTACCATTCAGAATATCTTATGCCATTATTCTTTCAGAATATCATGACTAACAGGCTACGAAGTTAATAATTATGTTTGAATAGAGCATAAAATGGCATTAGATTTCAATGAAATAATACTGTATTTTATAAAAATATGACTTACAAATTTTCTCTTGAAACAAACTTTGTTTCATAAAAGAATAAACGAAAAATTCACGTTTGTTTAGAATTTCATCAGTAGAGGGAAGAGGTTTCCATTTCGTTATAATAAACATACCAATAATGTATTAATATGTTGCAATTTTCAACCCTTCTTGCTTATACTTTTAAATAATTTAAAATATTTGCATCAAAGATATACAATTGTGGAGAACTGTCTGAAACTAATACAGAAAAAAGATGAACACTTTCAAAGTATAAATAATTTTATTTTTATAAATATAAACAAATTTGAATAAAAATAACTATGAAAATGGATGTCTCTGTTAGTCAAGATAATAATTCAAAATGGATCACTGTTTACTAATTTTCAGATCATGTTACATGTATGTCCAAGTTGTTCTGGACATAGTTACTTGCCTATATGAACATCAGGTACAAAGTGACAGACAGAAAAAATGAGTTCTGATGTTCTATTACACAGTTGGGTAACTATAGCTAACAATAATGTATTATATATCACAAGATAACCAGAAGAGAGGATTTTGCATGCTATAACCACAAAGAAATGATAAATATTTAAAGATATAGTTTTGCTAATTTCCCTGATTTGATCATTATATAATATATATGTGTATTGAAACATCACACTGTATCCTATAAATATGTACAATTACGTGTCCATTACAAAGAAAATATAACTTTAAAAATAACCCAAAAACTGTATCAAGATAAATAGCTGAATATTGTGAGTATTACAGATAGTTGAACCATTATTTCCAAGAGTAATATTTCTTCTCAGAGTCTATTTATATGCTGATTATTTTCAATAATTACAGGTTCATGTACCATTGTGTTTTAATCATGTATTACAAATGTGTATTCTTGGCTGATTTTCATCTGTATTATAAAAATCCTTTCAAAAGTGAGTATCAAACAATACAGAAAAAATACTTGTTTTGAGTGTCATGTTAAGAACAAAAGATTAGCTGATTTTTATCTAGCGAATAATCTGTTTTGACTTTCAAAGAGCAAAACTGATAATACCACTTTAAAAACAATAATGAAACCTGGCAGTCTCATATTTAATAGTCATCTGAAACACTATATGCTATTTCTAAGGAAGCAAGCTGATGAGATAGGATACTATTAGAATATATTTTGGAATTTGGGATCTTTGAATTGCTATTTGATTCTGGGTTTATATTTTACATGATTTTTTTTAAAGCCCTTAAGGCCAATATGGTAGAAAATGTCATAGCACTCAAATATTCATGATTATCTTGTATATTTTTGCAAATTCTTGTTTATCTTAATGTTCCCTTCCTCTAGTTTTGCTCTCTTACAAACCTTTCTTTTCACTAAAACTGAGATAGGCACTTTATTATATCATCCTGTTAAAAATATCCTTTATTATATTTCCATTTGCTATAGGATAAATCTACCCACTAACGTTATATTCAAAATCTTTCATCACCCTACTGCAGTCTTTCTTCGCAGGATTTTCACGTCCCATCCAACCCCCCTTGACATTCATCCTTTACTCTGACTGTGCTGACGTATGTTCCCAAATATGATGTGTACTTCATCAGTTCCACACCTTTTCAATTCTGCTTCCTCTGCCTGAGATGCTCTCCCCTTCCTCTCACATTCTGCATCTATCTAATGACATGCTATTTACTACTTATGGTATATACTGGCTTTCCCCTTCTTTACAGTAACTTTCCTCAAACATTTATCCAGCATCAAATGACTGTCTTGTGGCTTATTTCCTACTTATTTATGCATTATATTGATATGTCACTTATTCCAATGAGCTGGAATCATCCTTTTGCTTACCTACCTCTTAACATATTTACAGTCCTTGAGATTAGAGAATTTTCATGCTTCAAAATTTTTCCAAATTAGAATAAACCTCTTACGTAGGAGACTCCAAAGCAGTCCAATAAATGTACACATGATTTGGCATTGGTTATTTGTAATCTATAATTTTAATTTATATGTTTATATTCACGTAGTTAATTTTACAGGCTCATGCCTGTAATTCTAACACTCTGGAAGGCCGAGGCAGTAGGATTGCTTGAGGTCAAGAGTTTCATACCAGCCTGAGCAAGAGTGAGACCCCCATCTCTACTAAAAATAGAAAAATAAGCCAGGCATGGTGGTGTGTGCCTGTAGTCCCAGCTATTTGGGAGGCTGAGGCAGGAGGATCCCTTGAGCTTGGGAGTTTGAGGTTGCTGTGAGCCAGGCTGATACCACAGCACTCTAGCCCAGGCAACAAAGCGAGATTCTGTCTCAAAAAAAAAAAAAAAAAGTCAACTCAAGATGAATTAAATACTTAAATGTAAGACCTAAAAAAGGAAAATACTTCAAGACATTGGTCTAGGCAAAGATTTTATGACTAAGACCTTAAAAGCACATCCGACAAAAACAAAAATGAACAAATAGGACCACGTTAAACTAAAGACCTTCTGCTCAGCAAAGGAAACAATCAACAGAGTGCAGAGACAACCTGTTGAATGGGAGAAAACATTTTCAAACTCTTCATCTTACAGGAAACTAATATCCACAATATATGAGAAACTCAAAATTAAAAAATAATAATAATTGCATTAAAATTTGGCAAAGGACATATATTAACATTTCTCAAAAGGAGACATACAAATGGCCAACAGGTATATGAAAAAAATGCTCAACTTCTATGGAAAATACTATGGAGATTCCTCAAAGAAATAAAAGTAGGTCTACCATTAGATCCAGCAATCCTACTATTGGGTATTTACCCAAAGGAAAAAAGTCATTTGATCAAAAAGACACGCACTAAACTGTTTATTGCCACACAATTCACAGTTGCAAAGATGTGGAATCAACCCAAGTGTCCATCAGTTCATGAGTAGATTAATAAAATGTGGCATATGTATACCACGGAGTACTACTCACCCATAAAAAACAATGAATTAATACCTTTTGCAACAATCTGGGTGAAACTGGAGACCACTCTCCTAAGTGCAGTATTGCTCATTCAAAAATAAGAGAGAATGAAGAAATAGGTAGCCTATAGCATCTAAACATATGTTTATTGGTGAAATAGGGTTAAAAAATTGTATAAATTGTATACTGGTAGTAAAGACATAATTGCCATTTCTGTAAGAAAAGGAAAAATAAAAGTATTAAATATTTAATAATTTTTTTAAAAAATCTTAAAGGTTGAGAATAATTTAATATGGTAATATGGTAAAAATGTGATTACATCATATAATTCTATCAGTTATAACCAACTTGTATCTAATTTTAATTTTTAAAACTTATAGATTTTGATTTACTAAATTATATTTTAACTAGATATATCTATGTTACACTTTGAGTGAAGAAAAAGTGAAATTTCTACAAAAAAACATTTTACCCCAACAAATAGATTAAAAAGTGTTATGTAAAATGCCTTCTATTTGAAATCAGGGATACTGTATTTCAGCTCAGTTGGCAAAGGTACCTTGTCTTGAAATTCAGGAATGAACATGAGAAGTGTGTGGGGGTGTGTGTGGGGTGTGTGTATGTGTGTGGGTGTTAAGAAGATTATCAAAATAGGAAGTTAACCTGCCAATTGTAATCTCATCAAATTTATTGTAATTCTCCAAAAAGTATATAACAATTATACATACTCTAAATTTATCATCCAGAAAAAGACTCTCTAAATTTTAGTAGCAATATCTGCCTCGGGGATCTGTTCCAATTTTGAAACAATGATACGTGTTGTCATGTGTAGTAACTATTGACCAAGGTTAGATCCCATAATCTGACTCCTTCAACTCATGGTCTTTTGAGGTAGAATAGATTATTTGCTTCTCAAATGCAAGAGAATTAGTGAAATCTTCTTTTAAAGCATTAATCCAACCGAAGCTTGGAAAATAACACAAACCAAAATTTAGATTATTGTACAATCCACACATTCTTTTGTGTTTTAGTTCAGATTTTCTACAGCTCCTCTAAGCAAAAGCACCACACTCCACCTTATTATCTGCTGGGCATTAAGATATATGGTCATATATCTTATGGGAATTGAGAATACAGGTTTTGTCCAGGCTTGAACAAAAGCTTGTAACAGTAACAACATAAATAAGAATAACAAGTGTCATGATGAATTATGATTTTCCTATTAGGGCTATAAATACTGATTTGGTTGGTTTATTTTTTATTTTTATTGTTTAAGACAACTTTATTGAAGTATAATTTACATACCATGCAATTACTCCATTTTAAGTGTACAATTAAATGATTATTAGTAAATTTACCAAGTTGTGCAGCTATTCACATAAATCAGTTTTAGAAGATTTCCTTCCCTTTATTAAGACCCCTAATTCCCATCCCCAGCTACATTTCAAGCATGTCTCTCCCCTCCAGAATTTTTTTAAGCAAAGATGAGCAATGTTTCAAGAAATAAATATGGAAAAACAGCCATGAAAACATGGACTTGGAATTTTCCCTTTACTATTTCATTCATCTCTCTACTGAGGTTTTGTCACTCAAGACTACACTTATTTTAATAGTTACTTGTGTATATTTCTGCATATAATCCAATCATATTGCAGTTAAACAAACTTGCTTGATATCTTTTACCACTTCTTCCCAAATGCATCTCTTCTACCACTAAATAGTTATACTGACTTAAATCATAAGTTACAGGAAGAGTTTATATTCTTACTATAAAACTAGAACAATCAGCTGTGCCTCTAGGTTGCTTGAGGCAGGTGTCATTCCGAATGACTTGAAAGGGCTAATGACCTTCTGGGACCTTGACATTAATCATACAACCTGAATGAAATATGTCTCTTTGGAAAACTCTATATTTGTCCAATATTGGAAAGTAACCTTCTTGTAAGAAAGTTAAAGCCCAGATCCCCAAATGACTTGCCCTCCTCACTTCTGTGCAGGAGTGAAGTGCAAGATGGCAACAGATAAAATGCTACTTTTGTTGTTTATAAAATACTCTGAAGTTTGAAAAGCACTTCTTCTTCTGTTCCCAAGGAAGTTTAAAAATAAGAAGGGGGCTAGCTAAAAATGTTCAATAACTTGTAAAAACAGTTCATGAAAAAAATAAAATAATATATTAAAAATGATTCAAATTATAGCAAAAAACTCAAGTTTCTCCTTTGCAGGACTCAAATAGTAATTATTTTAGATGAAATGATTTTACCCTTATTGGAAATGTAGAATTGAACATTTCACACACAATCTTTAATTTTGTACATGTTTCTAAACTTAATATATATTCAATTATAGGACTTATGCCACTTACCAAAATGTAAATTCTTTAGAGACAGCAACATATTCCTGTTTGTATTATCTACATGATCTTAAAGAAAAATATAGAAGCATGAACAGAAAAGAACTTTTTTTGCATTCAAATTCTTCCTGCTTATGGTGTCATTAAAAAATAATTTCTCTCTGAATTTTCCAGTATTATTAATAAATTGGTGATATTAATGCTTGTCTCAAAGCATATCTTTAATAATTAAATATGATAGCATGCTGACACAGAAAAGTCAGTCTTTAAATATTTATTCCTTTCCCATAGAAATGTGCTCCTTATGTATTTATTGAATGAGTGATAAAAATTATTATAATGTATTACATAACAATGTTCTTGAGAGGTTATAAAGTTTGTTACTGGGCAAGATGTTTGAAATTTATAATATTCACAAAATATTTGGACTAGCAAGATGAATTCTACTGGAAATTGGAGATTATGATGTAAGCATGCCAGTCAGTTGTTTTTCTTCACTCAAAATAAAATGAAGATAATGGGTTAACTAATTTTTTGTGAGTGTTACTAAAAATGTAAATGAAATTGGGATTTAAAAATGAATTAAACATTACCAAAGCTTTTGCAATTCAGTTTTCATTTTTCAGTTTTTAAATATCTAACTTTCCCACAATCAATGAGATTTGTCAATCAAATTTTCTTCCACTCTTCTATTGAATGTGTGATATTTAATTAAAGCTCAGCTATTAGCATTATTTCCTAAAAAATATCAACTTTAAGCAGACAAAACAAAAGTTCTAGCTTATTCTTTCTCGCAGGAGAATCCAGAAAATGATGTTCACTATGTCTATAAATTCCCCACTATATTTCCTGGATCTTTTCGTTCCATAATATTTTCTTAATTTTGTGAACCACAATATATTATTTCAAAAAGCTTTTTTACTTAAGTTAACCTTATTCCATGTTTGTTTTTTGTAATCCAAGAACCCTAAATATGTAACAAAATAACAAGATCCACTATCAACTTCACAAAGCAATGGCCAATTTCTATCCCTATTTCCACCAGGTATTTCTAAGCTTGTTTAATAAATAGGCTCCATTCTTCCACTGTAAACACTAAGCTTCTGTTAAAATCTGTCACCCTCTAATAATAAAATCATGTGGTTCTTTTTTTTTTTAACTTCTCTTGTTTTGAAAAGTATTTTTAAATGGACTACAGCCTTCACTGAAATACCTTACATTTGTTTTTCAAGTCATTAGGTTATGTGAAAATTCTAAAAGGGCCCAAAGTCATCAGGTACAAAATTATACTTCAAATGACCAGTTATTATAAATATCATTAATAAGGTCCACCCCTCTGTAATTTGCCTGTTGTTCTAGAGAAACATATACTTATGGCACTGCATCTTCTTTGAACTGCTATATCCATTGCAAAGAGAAAAAAATTCATTCATTTTTGGAAAGAGAGATGGATTGAATAAGCTACTTAAAGGTGGATATTATACCTGATTTGTTTGTGATTTTCTCTATCAATGGAACACAATAGATATGTAATAACATTTTATGATAATTAAGAAGTATCACAGTAAAATTCAATATTTGCTTCACTTCAAAAACAACCACATTATTCATAACATTTATACTATGTACTGTTCAACTACTTCTAAATTTAATGTTTGTTATTATCTAAGATTTAAAATAAAGATAAATATATAATTAGTAATAATTTAAGTACTTTTTTATTTCTTACTTTTCTAAAAGTTATTTGGTGGTCAACTCTATATAATGTCTTTTCTATTCACACAAGGGTTGTGAGTTTTGACCATGAATTCTTAAGAAAATAGTAATTCAGTAAAAACATGTCAGAAATGTATTTTTGTGAGAGGTGAGAGGTAGGGATCCAGTTTCATTCTTCTGCATGTAGCTATCCAGTTTTCCCAGCACCATTTATTGAAAAGAGATTCTTTTCCCCAATGTATATTTTTGTCTGGTTTATCAAAGATTAGGTTACCATATGCATATGGTTTCATCTCTGGACTCTCAGTCCCGTTCCAAAGATCAATGCTTCTGTTCTTGTGCCAATCCCAGGCTAATTTGATTATTATTGCTTTATAATACAACTTGAAGTCTGGAAGACTGATTTGTTCTTTTTGCTTAAGATTGCTTTTGATATACGAGGTCTTTTCTGATTCCATACAAAGTGAAGAAATATTTTTTCTAGGTCTGTAAAGAATGATGATGGTACTTTGATGGGGATTGCATTTATTCTGTAGATCACTTTAGGTAATATTGACATTTTAACAATATTGATTCTACCAATCCATGAACAAGGTAGATTTTTCCATCTTTTTCCATCTTATACAATTTCTTTTTTTTTAGTGTTTCATAATTCTCCTTGAATAAGTCTTTTGTATCTTTTGTTAAATTTATTCCTAGATATTTAATTTTTGTGGGGGCTATTGTAAAAGGTATTGTGTTTTTGATTTGACTGTTTTTGGCGTATATGAATGCCTCTGATTTGTGTATGTTGATTTTATAACCTGAGACTTTACCAAATTCATTTATCAAATCTAGGAGTCTCTTGGAAGAATCCATGGGGTTTTCTAGATATAATATCATATCCTCAACAAAGAGCTAGAGTTTGATCTCATCTGCACCTAATTGGATGCCATCAATACCCCACTCTTGCCTGAGTGCTAGAGCTAGGACTTCGAGCATTATGTTGAATAGAAGAGGAGAAAGTGGGCATCTTTGTCTAGTTCCAGTCTGAAGTGGGAATGGTTTCAGTTTTTCCCCATTTAGTATGATATTGGCCCTATGTTTGTCTTAAATGGATTTAATAATTTTAAGGTATGAGTCACCTATGCCTATTTTGTTAAGAGTTTTTATCATAAAGATGTGTTGGACTTTGTCAAATGCCTTTTCT
>CAUYRT010030037.1:0-39343 GCA_963574885.1 Lepilemur ruficaudatus
TGTGTGTTGGCCATAGCCAGAGGACTGACCTGAGCCTGACCCATGTTGTCCGAAGCCAGAGGACTGACCTGAGCTAGACCCCTGTTGGCCATAGCCAGAGTACTGACCTGAGCCAGACCCATGTTGTCCAAAGCCGGAGGACTGACCTGAGCCTGACCCGTGTTGTCCATAGCCAGAGGACTGACCTGAGCCTGACCCATGTTGTCCGAAGCCAGAGGACTGACCTGAGCTAGACCCCTGTTGGCCATAGCCAGAGTACTGACCTGAGCCAGACCCATGTTGTCCATAGCCAGAGGACTGACCTGAGCCAGACACATGTTGTCCAAAGCCAGATGACTGACCTGAGCCTGACCCTTGTTGTCCGAAGCCAGAGGACTGACCTGAGCCATGTGTGTGTTGGCCATAGCCAGAGGACTGACCTGAGCCTGACCCGTGTTGTCCGAAGCCAGAGGTCTGACCTGAGCCAGACCTGTGTTGGCCATAGCCAGAGGACTGACTTGAGCATGACCCATGTTGTCCAAAGCCAGAGGACTGACTCAAGCCTGTTTTATTTTGCTCATTCTTAGAAGACTGACCTGAACCAGACCCATGTTGACCACATTCAGAAAATTCATTAGAACCAGACCCTTTTTGACAAGAGTTTGAATGGTGCCCAGAAGAACCAGATCCACATTGGCCATAACTACCAGACTGACTTGGTCCAGACCCATATTGTCTACAGCAAGAGGACTGACTTGAACCTATTTTCTGTTGTCCTCCACAGTTTTGTGGTTGACTACATTCTCTAGTTTCACATCCTCTGTGACTAGAGGACTGGCTGCAGGAGCTAGGCTCAGGTTGACTGTATCCAGAGGACTGACCTCCTGAGACACAGCCATGACCTTGTCTTCCACTACTTCCTGACTGACGACAACCTGATTGGGTACAGCTAGACTGATTTCCCTGCCCTCCAAATCTACTTGCCTGACAAGAATTAGAAGCATTTTGTGGTCTTCCACACCCACCTGAATTACTGTAACCACATGCATAACTTTGTCTCCCACAGTCTCCTGAACCTACAGAGCTAGAGCCAAGTTTTTGTCCTTTACTCCTTGACTGTGTGGAGTTTGACTCATGCCCACTAGTCTTCAGCCCATGTGACAGACCACCATGACCTATCCTTCCCTGACTCTGTGATCCAGATCCAGATTCGTATTCCTCCCCAGATTCCCTAGAGGGACTAACATGTGACTTTTTTCCTCTTTCCTCCAGCTCTCCAGAGCTGTAACCATGTCTCTCTTTGCCACTACTCCATGAGTGACCAGAGGTAGACCCATGGTGCCTGTTCTCAGCTCTCTCTTGGTTCCCTGAACTGGATAGATTACCTGGCCTTCCCAGCCTCCTGGTGTTGGACCCATGTCTACGTTTCCCCGTTCCCCTTGAACCCGCAGAACTGTATCCATGCTCCTCTCCCTCACTCCAACTTGAATGTCTGTAACCTGATTTCTGTCCCAGTGTTTCCTCTTCTGTTTCACTTTCTTCCTCTTGGTGTCGGTGATGATGCCTATGCTTCTTTGACCCTGAAGCTTTGCAGTATTCTTTGCTGAGAACCTTGTTGCATGCCATAGCCAGCTTGAATACCATCAAAAGAAACTCAGTGAAGTCTAGTCTTCGGTCATGATCTCGATCCAGCATATGCATGATGACTTCTACTGTGTCTGGATCATCTGGGTTCTGTATATGAGTGACAAGGGAGGCCTGGTCAGTGTAGCCCACATACCCAACTAAAACATTCAAATAGGACTATGGAATTATGGATGTTTGACATTATGTAATTTTTAATTCAATAGAAGATTACTTTAGATTAATAGGACCCAGTAAATGTGAAGAGTTAATAGAAAATAAAAACTACTGGGATCCTTAGAAGACATTTCAAAGATTTAAGTAGAGGATTAAGTGCTTAGGTATGGCCTGCAGGAAAGAGTAGAATAAACCAAGTTCAGTAAGTGGTATGTATTAATTTTATGTAAGTTTTAAACATTACATGTTAACATATTCTATATTAGAATCCATTATCTATTATTTTGAAGTTAATAGCTGAGTCCTTCCCAAGTAGGACTTGTATTTTGTTTTCAGTTTTTAGTCATCCTGGCTAATCATCCTTTACAATTTCCCCTGTAGATGATTTCCCTTTCTATGCTTTTTTCCCATTTGATAGTATAATTTATTAATTTATGTCTTAGCACAAATTTATTTTTTTCTTTATCAGAAGGGGAAGCTTGGGTGCATGAGAAACTCTGGGAGTCTGTAAGGTGGGAGTACACAGAAAAGTGAGAAAGAAACTTTCACCTTCTTTAAATTACATGCTGTCTTAACAGACTCTCTGATATCCCCCAAAGTGCTGCTCATAGAGTTTTCTTAAAGTCCACTGGGACTATGCCGTTTTTAGCTACTCTTGGTCCTACAACAGAATATGTACAGAACTATGGCAGCCTTCAGTTCTGGCAGATGATTCTCACCTTTAGAATTGGACGAAACTCTTTCTCCAGAAGTTCCTTTAGCTCATCCTTGCTCAGTGTACCACACTCCCCATCTTGCTTGGTGTATTTGTAGAAAATATCAATGACGGTGACAACACTTCTCAAGAGGTCGGTCATCTTTTTGCAAGTTTAAGTGTATCTGTAGAGAAATAAACGGAAGACCTTTTATCCATTTTCTTTCCTTTTGATTTATTTGTAGTTCTCATTTTAATAATTGCCATCATGATTTTTCAAATATCTTATCTCTTTTAAACCCAACCTTTTTAAGTGAGGATGGGCCAGGGATGCTGCAACACCTTTCAACACAGTGGAAATGAACTTTATTAACTTTGAGTTACTTTTCTAAGATCGAGTCTTGGCATGTTACTGGCTCAACTGAGACTAGATCTCCTGTCCTGGATGAATATAGTTTCTACATAATATCTCTACACTTTGGCTACATTGGTTTCCTGGGTGTTGCCTTAAGGCTTCTAAAATTTTATAATCAGTCAGACACCATAGCCCTAATCTCTCTTTCTAGTTTCACAGCTTTTCTTGAGTCAAAAATGACAAACCTCCCATTATGCACATATATTTCTCCTCTGGGTACCAGAAGCTGAACTGGACCCTTAAGGCCTTCAGCAAATTAAAATGGTCAAAGTGAGCCAATGACATCTTGATGTTTCAGAGACATTCATCAGAGCTCAGGAACTGTCCTAATCTCAAGTGCTTGACTGAAGACTGTTCTCTTTCATTAATTAATCAGGGAGAAAAGCTCAGCAATGCAGAAAGCAGTTTGACTACAGGATAATTAGACCTTGAAGCTCTGGGAAACAACATTGAACATGGAAGACACTCTACAACAGTGCCAGCTTCCTCCCTATTTGAGCTGGACAACCTTTAACATGCAAAAAGACTGGGAAGACAGTGTGGAATGGCGTAGAAGAAGGCAAACTTCTATTTGCATTATTTTTCTCCATAAAGACATACTTATTCCAAAAAGATTAATAAACTAAACTAACTGAAAACATAAGCAAACAAAAAGAAAAGGAAAGAAAGAAACAAAAAAGAAAAGAAAGGCAAAATATATATGAACTCTGTGTTAGCTCATATCCCTGGATTGTACCATGGACAACACCAAATATTCATAAATGTAGCTGGAGGAATTTTCTCTCACCTGGTTCACCAAAGGAACAAGTAGGATAAAGCCTGATGCAGCTTGCAGGGTGATAATAGACTGAGATAGTGGCCCTTATATAGTTAGTATAGCCATGAGTGGGCTGATTAATTTTCAATCAAGCCTAACTCCGCCTCTCGACATGTTTATCTTCCTCCTTCTTCGCATTCTCATCTGTAGATGATTGCAGAAAGGCTGGTACCAGCCCCACCTTCCAGTATGAGGACATGTTGCAGGACACTTTTTTTCAGGGTCATACACATATGAAAAGCACAGACTTTGTTTTAGGGGACTCCTGTAATGCATTTCTTTTATCTATTACCCACAGAAAGTAGCAGAATGTAAGATACTTGGCAAGTGCACAATAAATTCTTATGTAATTGAAAATGAACCTGAGCCACTAGGCTGACCTAATTCATGT
Source organism: Lepilemur ruficaudatus (assembly GCA_963574885.1). Classification (NCBI taxonomy): domain Eukaryota; kingdom Metazoa; phylum Chordata; class Mammalia; order Primates; family Lepilemuridae; genus Lepilemur; species Lepilemur ruficaudatus. Next base: position 4,097 of record CAUYRT010030037.1, read on the forward strand.
CTTTTTTATAATAATAAAAATTGCCATTTATTGAGAATTTACCGTGTACTAGATGATGTGAATATTTTTCACATATCATCTCATTCATCTTCACAACATTTATATGAGATATGTATTTTTTATCCCATTTTACAGATGAAGAGAAGAGTTCAGAAAGCATAAGAGTCTTTTCGAAGGTCATAGCTAGTAGGTGGAGGGACCAGTATTTGAACCTATATCTACCTTATTACAATGCCATTGCTCCTAACCATAATACTAGCTTATCTCTGTGCATTTATTATATATAACTATTATGCAAAAATTATGCACCATTTTAGGAGTGTAAGGCTCACCCAAACACAAATAATATGTAAGAGTAAGGTAAGGAATCCTGTCAACCAGAAAGAGAGGAAACATTCTCTGATCCTGGAAAGGCTCTTTTCTAAGCTAGAAAAGTATAATAGGCTGTATATAAAAGTAATGTTTTCAGAAATGTTCGGGGTGAATTTAAAGTGGATTTTCTTCTAGCACCCTGCTGCTATCCATTGGTAGTCTGGCAACTTTGGGCCTGGACTCTTGGGAAAATGTCACTTAAACACGTAAGGTATATCAAATATACTTGAGGGTAGCAAAAATAATCAAAAAGCTGTAAGTATTAGCTATGGAGAGCCAGCTCTTCTGTACTTTGCCACCAGGTAATGATGATGATGGTGATGAGGATGATGAGGATAGCAGCTACCATTAAGTACTTACTAACTTCTAGGCATGAGAGTTTTACATACTTACCTATTTTCTCCTCACAATAACCCTGTAAGGTCAGTACTATTGTCATCCCCGTTTTACAGGTAAGGAAATAAATGCATAGAGAAATTTAAACACTTATCCAAAATCACAGCCAGTAAGTGGCAGCACTAGGATAAAAACCCGTGTTGTCCAATGCTAAATCCTAACACTTGACCTCATATATTCCACATATATGGGGTCAATCAACTCCTTTCTGGGCACTCTTTTGGGGCATTCATCATAATTATTCACTCCAACATTTAGACAGTGCCTAGGGCTTGGTAAACATTGAGAATGAGTATCTGTTCATAGATGTGCCCCTGAGATATATTCATTGCTTGCATAGCCAAGAAGTCCTAGACCAAAACAATCACACAGAGAGTTATGTTTGCCCTTGGATATTATGGTCATTTTTAATTGTATGCATTTTGTGGAATTGTATTTTTTTTTTTTTTTGAGATGACTGCTGTGTCAGGAAGACTTTCGGGCCCCAGACTCCACACTGAGATGGAATTTTAAAGCCATCCTTGCACTGCAACTCCAGCGTTACAGTTTAGAACTTTGAAACTCGCTCCATAGTTGCCCATTCTCAAAACCCTGCCGTTTATTCTTATGTATTCTTTGCATTCAGGTCTCTCTTCGCTTGTCACTTGCTTAGTATAATGGATCAAATTATAGACTTTGCAGTCAAAAAGATTTGAGTCAAATCTCAGTTCTGTTTTTCATTAGCTGTGTTCCTTGGGCAATTATCTAATCCTCTCAGATTCAGTTTCCCAATTTACAGAATGAGAGTAATAATACCTTCCTCACTGGTGGTGATTACTTAATGTATGAAATTACTTATATGCCTGGCAAATGCTTAGTAAACTATATATTATTGCAAGCTTATTTTTGCTAAATATTTCATAGCATCTAGCACAGTTTTTTGCAGATAGAAAGTACTTGATTATGTTCGATAAAAGTGAGTTACAAGCCACCAATAGGCTTTTAAAGGCAGAAATACTATTTCTCTGTTGAAAGCATTGCCCAGAAGGTAAGTCATGATTTTTAAAAATAATGCTTTATTGAGATATAATTCACATAACATAAAGTTCGATGTTTTAAGCAGGGATCCCCAACCTTTTTAGCACCAGGGATCATTTTTGTGGAAGACATTTTTTTCACGGACTGGTGGGAGGGGATGGTTTCGGATGATCCAAATGCATTACGTGTATTGTGCACTTTATTTCTATTATTATTACATTGAAATATATAATGAAATAATTATGCAACTCACCATAGGTTGGACCCCTGTTTTAAAGGGTATATCTCAGTGGTTTTTAGAATATGCAGAGAGTTATGCAAGTAAGTCATGATTCTTTTTTTTTTTTATTCTTAAAGTCCATACTAGCTAAAAATGTTATAGTAGTGTAAAAGTCATGATTCTTATGGTGTCTATGTCCTTAAGTAAGTTTCCTCACTTTTTAATGCCTCAGTTTTCCCTCTGTAAAAACCACAAGGTGTTGTTAGTGTCAGGGTCCAAGTGGACACATGTCAGATAATTTAGGTACAACCTTGGAAAACAATTATTGTCTCCGTTTCAGAGGCCCCAGCATCCTTTGGGAAGAAATCAAAGTGCTGGTTTTAAGGACTGACTTGATGATACCTGCAGAAACTTTTGCTTGCTATGTTCTGAAAAGTTATTGAGTTCAATGAAGCAGAGGCCAGGAGTCCAGAGGTAGGGCACAGTCTCAGTTACACCATTTCGCTGTGTCTGGGGCTCCTTCCTGCCTTATTCTACTCATCTCATAACCCTCTGCTCATCCATATCTACATTGCTCTGGGCTCTCCTGGCTACCGGACTCTCTGATATTAGGTCCATTTGGTGATGCTTGTGTACTGTTGGCCATTGGATTGTCTTGAAGAGGAAGCTATACCTTAGAATGTTAAAAGCAACTTTAATTGTATCTGTGAAAGTTCCAAATTTAGGTTTCTCCACTGCATGTCAGATGAATTTTGTTCCATGTCTCATCATACTTGGGGGAGGGGAATGTCTCTAAATTAAAGTAGTCTGCTTTACTTCCTGTCATGTTCAAACTGAGAATTTGCCTTAGGGTCCAAGAGAGTCTGTGTGTATCACAAGAACCAAACATTTTCTCTGTGCTATGACTCTTAGGAACCCTTAGTTCGGGGATTCTTAATGAACTCAACTTAGAGCTGTTACCTGAAACTTGATCTGGGGACAGCAATATGTGTTAAATGTCTCTTTTCTCTTATAGCAGTTTAGGAAACTGTTCCTGGTATGATGCAGTAGAAAAAACATCATCTTTGCAGTAAGACAGACAAATTGTTTTTGTATCAAAGCTCCAATATATAATGTCCCTAATATATTGAGCAAATTTCTAAATCTGAGTCTGTTTTCACACCTGTGAAATGAGGATAATTACAGACACCTGAGAATTAGATTAGGTAATATTAGGATAATGCTTGGCATTTAATAAATATTTGACATATTTTCCTTTCATTTCTTCTTACTGTCAAGTTTAATCTCATTTAGAAAACTATCAATAGGTTTTGGGGGTAATGGTTCCTGGAGATGAATCTTAATTGTGTTCCTTCCTGTGGTCTCTCTTCCTAGGTTAGATGGGAGACCAGTTTGGGAACTTAGCCTTCAAAGGAATTAAAAATTTCCATTATGAAGAGTCCATAAGGAAGCTGGATCCACTAGCTACACCAGCTGAGAATGCCCTCACTCCCAGGTCCCTTTCTTATTTTATCACATCATTATTGATATCTTAAGATCCATGTACTGGAACAGCAGACTCTCACAAAGAGGGTGGCTGCTGACACACCCAGGCAGTTAGAATGCAACGTGGGGCTTCAGTGGTTTGTTCTGTCCAGATTTAACTGAGAAGTGCCATCTGGGGCCTACAGATGCTTGCTGAACTCTATTCAGGGCCATATCTCAAGGCTGGATCTCAGAAGCTCAGACGGTCCTTGCAGCCACAATATCAATAACCTTTGATGGTGGAAAGGAGGCTGCTCTGTGATGGATTTGGAAGCTTACTGGCTAGTGAAACCTGACTGAAGGGGAAGGAACTTGGATTAGCAATGAAACTCTGGGATTCACTAGATGAGCTAGATTAATATTTTGATAAATGGCAGGGTATGTCTATTAAGTAATAAACTAATTTTTTCCCTTAAAAAATAGTCTGGAACCTGTGCAATCAAAGTCATTTCCCTAAAAGTCTGTAACTATATGCTTAAAATATTAGAGTATTCAGAGCATTAAATTCTCTTGAATATCATTTTTAGATAAAAATATTGGCCTTTTAAACATAAAGTTGATTTTTGGAACTATTCATAAGTACTTAGAACCAAGTTTGTAAATAAAGTAAATAACTGATAAGGTAAAAAAAAAAAAAGGGAGTCCATTGTTAAGTATGAATTGAAAGTAACCACACTAATTTCATTTGTCCGATGGCTCTCAGTAATTTATTTTATTTCAACAAGCATTTTTTGAGGATTTTCTATGATCCCATGATCCTTTTCTTTGTAGGAATATGCATCTAATGGTGAGGTAGTCAGAACATGTGTAAAATAGTATAATAAAGCTAGATCAAGATTGAAGCTTGGCCTTGGGTTTGAGCATCAGCAAAACTGTTGAAGATACATGTATACATCTCTCTCTCTCTCTCTCTCTCTCTCTCTCTCTCTCTCTCTCTCTCTCACACACACACACACACACACACTTCCATACTCCTCCACACAGTTAATATACATTATTAAAGATCTATAACATGGAAGGCCTAGTGCTAAGCACAGTGGCCTCAATAAAACTATTTTGGTTGAAGATTGGTGATAAGTTTGGAATTATTAATCAACCCATCTAAGTGATCTTCACACTCACCTGTTTGAAAGAATCTTGAGGATTTGCCATTTGGGATTGCCCAGGATGTATTGTGCACAAATATATATATACATGTATACATCTGTCCATCCTTAAATAGCCATAAATTTTTAGCTTAGATAGAGTTGCTGCACAATACCCAATAGAGCTGATTTTTCATGCCTTCTAGATGAGGAGAGAATTGACAAAAATTATATCCTGGGCTGCCTGGCATGACATCTTTGAATAGGATTATGGAAAAATAAATACAAGACCTCTGTGAGTTACGGCATCAGGCTTGAATTTTAATCCATGAATTAATCCAATTAATATTTTTGATTGTTATTGATTGTTGTCAGTATCTGTGTTAATATATTTGTTCTCCCTTTAAAAATTAATTATGTTTATTTTACCTATTGTAAATAAAGTCGCTTCTCCCACGTGCTCATTCTTTGACTCTGGTGCTGCTTATGCTCTAGTGCTTAGGTTGTCTGGGACGCTCAATTTAAGCAACTTCTGAGCATATGGACTCTAAGAGGAAGAGTAGGAAAACGGAATCTGTGGAAAACCACATCTGCAGGTCTCACTTTTTCTTCCAGGGGAGATTTTCTTCCTTGGGCACCGGCATCATGAGAAAGAGATACTCTATCACCAGCTTATCAAGAAAATTGCAAAAGACAGATAGAGTGATTATTTTCTGTTCCTATTATAGGGTGACTAAGGTCTCAGGGATTGCCTGTGTTCTCTAATCCAGTTGCTCCACTCAACACGCTCGGTTTCGTGCAAGTCAAAAATACCTGGAACGGGATCTGCTACCTGAGGCTCTAGGACCCTTGGCCAAGGGAGACCAATACTTAACAGGATGTTCAATGATGACATCCCACTCATTTCTGAGATTGATATAGCTTGAGAGGCAGGTATACTCATGGAGAATGAAGCTTGGGACTTTTGCTCCAAGAAGAGAAGCTATTAGCCTTGACTTCTGCCAGGGCCTTTCTCATACCTGTTTCCTAAGTCTGGTCCACATAGAAGAATTCAGGGAAGACACAGGGCAGAACTCTTTAAAGAGTATGTTTTCTTGGCTTCTCCTTAAAATCTAAAGCAAAAAAACCATAGCAAAGCTGTTTAGTGTTGTTAAAAGCATAGACCTTGGAATCTGACAGATCTGGGTCAGAATCCTGCCTCAGCCACTTAATAGTTATGTGACTTAACCTATCTGTGAATGTGGGAAATTTTCTTCATAGGGCAGTTATAAAGCTTCAAAGATTAAGTCAAATATCAGAACAAAACAGCCATTTAATAAATGGTAGAAATTTTTATTTTAACTCAAAATTTTAAAACTACTATCTTTCTTTTTTTTTAAATGTTATTTTTATTTTTGAACTACTTGAATGCATCCAATTAGTATATTAAATGAATGTTTTTTTAAAGGTATAAATGAGTTTCTTTAAAATGTAAATATGTTCTATCCTAAAGAATATTACATATGCTGTTGAGAAGAATGTGTATTCTTCAGCCCTTGAGTGGAATGTTCTGTAAGTATCTAGTAGGTCCATTTGGTCTAGAGTGCAGTTTAACTCAGATGTTTCTTTTTTGATTTCTGTCTGAATAATCTCTCTATTGCTGAAAGTGGAGGTGTTGAAGTCTATTATTATTGAATTGCAGTTAATCTCTCCCTTCATGGCTACTCATATTTGCATTACATATTTAGATACTCCAGTGTTAGCTGCATATGGGTAAACAATTATTATAGCCTCCTGCCACTTTGACCTACTTTTCATTAACTAATAGACTCTTCTTGATTTTTTAAAAATCTTTGACTTAAGGTCTATCTGATATAAGTATAACTAATCTTGTTCTTTTATGGCTTCTGTTGGCGTGGAGTATCTTTTTTTTCATGCTTTTACTTTCAGTCAATTCATATCTTTAAAAGTAAATGAGTTTTTTGAAGGCAGCATATAGTTGGGTATATATTTTTTCATCTATTCAGCCAGTCTTTGCCTTCTAACTATAGAATTTAGTTCATTTATATTCAAGGTTATTATGTATAGGTAAGGACTTATGACTGTCATTCTGTTACTTGGTTTCTGGTTGTTGTTTTTTTTTTTTAATTGGGGGAAAACTACAAAGCATTTACAGTACAATGTTTACAGTCACAATTTGTAGTGAGCTGATACTATCTTTCTTTTTGCATTTTATTGACATATTTGTCCATTTTATGAATGACATCATTATGAAAATCACTGTTGCCAGTTTTGTTCTGAGAGCTAAAATCACATATTAGACATTGTGTTCAGGATTAACCAATATCCCTGGGCACCTAGTACTATACAGAAGTGGCCTGTGATTGGTCTGGTTGGAAGTGGATCTTGATTCTACCTCAGTTTGCTGGTAGGCCACATTGACTAAAGATTATTATGATGCCAATAATCTTGATGCAATTTATGATGGTAATGATAACAGTGCAAACTCTGTCTATAATGGAGACAGAGTCCTCACATCAGACCCATTTATCCTGAGGACAGCAGGTCAAAGAATGGGCCCTGGATTTGCCATCAGGATACATAGATTATCTCCTTCTTTCTCTTCCATTTAGTCTATGATCCACTGGGGCTAGGAGGTTATGGTATACTTATCCTGCTTCTCCAATCTATAAGCTTACTTCCTCTGGTTGCAGTCTAGACCCTGGAAGGCCCTTCTTGGTTGTCTACAATTCATAGTCACCTCATCCTCACTATGAAGGCTTACTCTTCTCAGGTCTTAAAACCATGGATTTTGTGTGTGTGTGTGAGTGTGTGTGTGTGCGATGTTTATAGATAGAAAAAATTTTCTGTCCCTTCTCTTTCATGAAGAGCCAGATTGCCAGTAATCTCTAATGGACTTCTTGATTTCTCTACTTTCTGACTCCTGCCATCCTATCCCATAGAATTCTGACAGGCAGGTAGTAATGAATGGTTCAGATTGGTCTAAGTGGGAGGGAGACATGTGCTGACTGAGGGTCTTGTGTGAGTGTATGTTCCACAGCTTTAAAACCTTCCTCTACCTAAATGCAAAACTGACATACTGAGTTCAGCTGCTTCTTTCTCCTGCAAGCTGCTCAAGGCTGCCGGTAGCTGGAGTTCAGCTGAAGTAAAGTCCAACCCAGTGCTGGTCTCTGTGTAAAGCCAGGGGCAAGTTGAGTCAGGTACATACCAGCCAAGTTTAGAACTTGCCTGCTGTAGGACTGGTTCCCTCACCTATTAGTTCCACAACCCAGCAATCTGAAGTCTTGGCTGAGCTATTTGTCAAACAGGGTTGTGAGTGATAAGGCAAGCTGGATCTCTATTTGGAGAATGGTAGTGAAGGGAGGGCCCTTTGGATGTTAATTTAGATATAGATTCTGTAGCTGCTACCCTAAGAAACACAGAGGTTGGCTGCCTTGATTACACTAAACTCACTTCAGCACTAGTGAACTTGCTAGGATGCAGAGCAACTAGAACTCTGGGAATGAAAAGATAGGATAACTACTTTGGAAAACTGACAGTTTCTTATAAAGATAAATATGCACTTACCATCTGACCTAGCAATCTCACTCCTAGATGTTTACCCAAGTGAAGTGAAAACTTATATACACACAAAAACCTGCATGCAAATGTTTATGGGAGGTTTACTTGTAGTAGCCAAAGACTGGAAACAACCCACATGTTCTTTGCCTGGTAAATGGATAAACAATAATTATAGTATATTCACAGTTATATGCAACAAAATTGATGAACCTCAAATGCATTATGCTAAGTGAAAAGCCAGGCTCAGGAGGCTGCATTCTCTTAATGCCATTTATATGACATTTTGGAAAAGGCAAAGCCATGGAGACATAAAACAGATGAGTGGTTGCCAGAATCTGGGGCTGAGGAGAGAGGTTAACTATGATAGGGCACTGGGATAGTTTTAGGGGTGATGTGATTGTTCTATATCTTCATTATGGAGGTGATTATATGGCTATTTGTATTTGTAAAAGCTTGTGGAACTGTACACTAAAGATTAAATTTTGATCTACATAAATACCATCTTAGTAAAAAAATTAAAAATAAGCTAAAAAGTATATATTTGCCAGGTGTGGTGGCTCATGCCTGTAATCCTAGCACTTTGGGAGGCTGAAGCAGGACTGTTTGAGTTCAGGAGTTCAAGACCAGCCTAAGGAAGAGAGAGACCCCCGTCTCTACTAAGAATACAAAATTTTTTAGGGCATTTAGCCGGACATTGTGGTGTGTGCCTGTAGTCCCAGCTACTCCGGAGGCTGAGGCGGGAGGATCGCTTGAGCTCAGGAGTTTGAGGTTGCTGTGAGCTAGGCTGATGCCACGGCACTCTACCCATGATAAAAGAGCAAGACTCTTGTCTCCAAAACCAAAATGTATATATACCTTCATAACTGGCATATAAGTTCTATGAGGCTTTGTCTGTCTCATTTACTGCTATAATGCAAATACCTAGAGCAGTGCCTGGCACATTGTATATACTCAAAATATTTGTTGAATAAGTGAATAAATAAATGAATGAATGATTTTTATCAGGAGATCTGAGTTTTACCTCTACCCCTTTCTGGTTGTATTCCCTGTTTAAATCATACAACTCTCTTCACTCAGCTACCTCATCTATAAAATGGGGTAATAATGTGTCTCTTACTTATCACAAAGGGCTGTTATGAAGATAAAATGAACACGAAATTATAAAACCTTGTTATAAACTCTATAGCACTATATGGGCTAATATTATCATCATTACTATTATGTTTTAAGATCCACACAATCTTTGATTTTTTTATTACATAATTCTTTTTTCCTCCATTTATGTGACATGTACAGTTTCATACATACAATTTAGCACCCAGTCTTATATTGATCTAATTATTTAAAATTTGAAATGTTTTGTCAGCCCAACTATACTTTAAGTTCAGAGACAAGAAACTATAGTTCTATATTATATCCTTTAAATTCTTCCTAATAAATGATTTTGTTCTTTCATTCATTCAGTCAACAGATCAACCTATTCAAAGGCCCTGGGGTACAATGTGCCTGGCAACGTCATGGAGCAGTCAGGAGGCTGGTGTGGCTGCAGCAGAGTGAGTGAGATGGTGAGTACTTAGAATATGTGGTCCAGATCCTTAGGCCTCAGATTTTGGCTTTTACTTCAAGTGAGATGGAGAATCAGTGGCAGGTTTAGAACAGAGGAGTGATCTGATTTCCTTTTCAAAAGTTTCACTTTACCCTTATGTTGAGAGTAAACTGGGAGGGGGCAAGAGAAGAATTGGGGAGATCAATTATGAAGCTATTGCAATAATGCAGGCAAGAGATGATTTGTTAAATATATAAGTATGATCAAATTTATTCTTATTTATATGAATAAAGAAACATAGCAAGAAGAATCTTTTGTCAAATCACGTGTTCTTTAGCTTTAAAAACATGGTCACTTTACCATATTGCCTAAATATCTAGCATGGCAGGTGTAATGAGAGCTAAAGCAACGTTTATTAGTTGGTGGATTTGAATTCTTGTATTGAAGGGATTGAAAGTTGCACAGCCCTCTTAAAAAATCTAAGATCATCATGTTTTGCTTTTTGGGCCTATGGGTGGAGACACACTGGAGACCTTTTCCTGCTGGAAATTTTAGTTGTGAGACGGTCAAGTTGTGTGACATGACTGCCTAGGGCTGCGGTACCACAAATGCCCCCTCAGTGTTCCTGTGTTGCTATGCTGCGCATTGCTAACACCAGTCCTGAGCGCTCCGCCCAGGACACGGCAGCGAGCTGGTCCCCAGCCCCTTCTGTAGATGTGCGAGTGTTCATCCTGGCTTCCAGAACAGGCCAGGCCCCTGACCATCTCTCTCATCTGCTGGTTGGGATACAATTGGATTCCCCACTGTCAATTTACTTTCAGGGTCTGGAAAACATTGTTTACCAAGGATATTCAGGCTTCTAGGGTAGCAGTGAGGGTTTCACCAGAAAGGAAGTTTTTGTTAGTTATGAGCACAAAGTCTGAAATGGACTAGATTTGTATTTGATTCTCCTTTTTACTACTTGAATGTGTCACCTTGGGAAAGTGATTGAATCTCTCTGACTCCAAGTTTCCTCAGATGTAAAATTGAGGTTCATTCATTCAATTACTGAGTCATAAAAAGCGAATTATTAAGCATGAGCTAGGCATTGTGCTAGGTGCTCGGGCATCTATACAGTGATGAACAAGTTGACATGGTCTTTGCCTTCAGAGCATTTACAGCATAAGGAATAGTAATAATAAATACCTCATAGTGTTATTCTAAGGATAAATAAGAACATATGTGTGTAGTGGATACCTTGGGTCATCTTCCTACTGCCATTATTTTGGGGACTACTGATTCCCTCCTAAGCCCTCTCCACAATTATATGGTCCAGGTTATCCACCCGATTCAACCTTCCCTTGCAATTAAATATTAGCATTGTGTGATTCTCTTCTTAGTCTCTGCCTGGTTCCTTGAAGGAAGTAGATATTAACTCTAGAATTATAAACAGATATGTGAACAGCCATATGGCTTGGGAAGCAGGGAAAAGCAATCTCTTCCAAGAGAGAATAATGAAGCAGGGAGCAGAGGCACGAAGAAGACTGGAGACAAGAGATAACAAGAGTCCTTATGGCATGGTCCTCCCTGGCTCCAGTCCCTTGCTGAAACCCAGTGGCATCCCTGCCCTTGGGTTTTGTGATACACCCTTGTGTCCTTATCTATATTGCAATTATGCTTAAATTTGCTCAAACTAGTCTCTGTTACTCCTAACCCTCCTAACCAAATTTTCCAACACAGGGACACCAATAAGTGGTAGCTGTTATAATTCTTGTTCATAAATATACAGCTCCCATATTTTTTCCATCTCCAAAGAATGTGGAGAATGTGACTATCTCTCCAGTTCTGATCTGCCCCCAAAGTCTGGACCATGCCCTGGAGAGCTCCATCTTGGATGTCTTATGGAAACATCAGACCCGAATCTAACATGTCCCAAACTAAAATTTCGTATCTTAATCAACTCACTTAGCTTCCTATACTTCTGTCTACTGGCATTAAGACCACTCATTCAGTCACTCCAAATCCTAGGAGTTATTCTAGATTTCTTCTGCTTCTGCATTTCCCACATCAGGTCATTCAGCAAGTTATGCACTGATAGATTTTGCTGTCTAAACCCCTTGTGAATTCGTCTTCCCGCCTTCATCCCACAGTCACTGCTTCAGTTTAGGGTCTCATCATCTCTCCTGAAGACTATTTCCCTGGTCTCTTATCAATCCCTTTTCTTCCATCTTGCTGTTTTCTAGCTCACTGCCACAGCGGATTGTGTGGAAATTAAGTTGATCAAATCATTTTTTTCACAGGGTGACCAACCATCCTGGTTTACCCGGGATTGAGAGGTTTTCTGGGTCAAAAGACTGTCCCTGCTATGACCGGGGTAATCCCAGGCAAACTGAAATAGTTGGTCACCTCCCTGCTTAAAATGTTTAAATGATTTCTCATTACGTGCAGAGATGAGCTTTTGAACACAGCACAGAAAACATTTCTTTATCTCAGTTTTCTGGTCTTAAATTGTTTTACATTGTTTACTCCTGACTCCCTGTCTTTTGCGGAAGATACACTAGTATCAACCCCCTTTGTGATTCTCTAAATGCACAGTGCAGTTTCATACCTCTGTGCTTTTGGTGTGGCTGTTTCTCTGCCTAAAATAACCTCTTCTATCTGTCTAAAAATGGATTTATTCTTCTAAATATTGCTCAAGCTGCCACTTGCTGTGTGAAACCTTTCTTGATACCTTCTCTTCTCTCTCAGAGAAACTGCTCTTTTCTTTTAGTTATCTGCTCTTCTTGTGCAACTCATATTGTTGCACTAATCACACCAAAGTGTAATATTTTTGATTCCATGTCTTCTAGACTATTCCTTGAGAGTGAGGATATATCTTCTTTTCCATGGTGTTCCAGCTCATACACATGCCAGGCATATAATATGAGGTCAGGAAATGTTTCTTGAACAGAACCAAACTAAACTTTAATAACTTATGGCTGACCAAGTATTTTTATATAATTAATTAATTCATTTTTAGCCATTAGAAGTATTATTATTTTCATTTTTCCTTTGAGGAAATTGGCTCAAAGAGGTCAGTTGAGTTGCCTGAAATGACACGTGGGAGAGTAGGGACATACTCAAATCTAGGCTTTCTGGCCTGAAGTCCATTATTCTTTTTAGTAGAACTATGTATTTATTATCTGATGGTCATTGTAGTAGACACAATAATGACCTTCCAGAGATGTCCACTTCCTAATCCTTGGAACCTATGAATTACATTACCTTACATGGGTAAAGGGACTTTGAAGATGTGTGAAATTAGGATCTAGAGATGGAGAAATTATCCTGGATTGCCTGTGTGGCCCAATGTATTCACAACCATCCTTATAGGAGGGCAGCAAGAGGGTCAAAGTCAGAGAGAAGAGATATGACGATGGGAGCAGAGGTTGGGGTGATGCACTTTAAAGATGGAGGAAGGGGCCACAGCCAAGCAATGTGAGCTACCTCTAGAAGCTGAAAAAGGCAAGGATTTTCTCTTAAAGCCTCCAGAAGGAACACAGATCTGCCAACACCTTGATTTTAGCCTGTGTGATCCATTCTGGACTACCGACCTCCAGAACCATAGGAGAAAAATTTGTTTTGTTTTAAGCAACTAAATTTATGGTTATTCATTACCGTGGCAATAGAAAACTAATACAGTAATAATTTATTGTTCGCCTGTGTCAGTGTTGCATACCTTCATATACTCCCCGATGGCATGGTTTTTGTCTATTAAATTCCCAAGTCCCATATCCAGAGCCAGCTCATGCCCTCCATCATTAATTTTAGGGTAATAATGGTGTATTTTGATACATGCCTATTTATTGATTTGAATAACATTGATGTAGACAATAAATATCATTGATTAACTGATATACATTCTAGATTCTATAAATGCAAGTTTTCAAACTCAGATACAGAAAGTGACTTCAGGATCTTTGTCTGAGCTTCCTGAGCTCTCGGATGATATTTGTTTGTCATTTTTGCATCACTACAGAATGAGTTATCTCTATACTGGAAAGATTAACAGTAGGAAGTGGAAAAAAATCATTAAGACAGGATTTCCAAGGGGCCAACACAAAGTCTTTCTGTAACCCAGCTCAGTGTGTTACAACATTCAGTCTGGACATATATGAACTTGTAGAACATCCCATCTCTAGATATCTGCCTATAAATATTTCTCATATATATAATTTTACATGCACATAAAAATAAATAACCTTTTTTGTTTTTCATGGTATTTATCACTTGCTTCCTCTGCATCCCTCTAGCACCTTGTTTAACTATTGGCAAAAGATATGAGAGAGTGACTGTACTAAGCACTATATTCACAAGACAATAAAGTATTGTTTTGCCCTGTTTGGGAAGAGTGAACTATCCCATGGCTCTATTTTATTTAAGTTATATTCAATTTTAAAAAGGGGAAATCAGAGGAGTCTGGAGAGCTGTGACAGGTCCTATCCCATTAGGTTATTAGCAGACAGGATAGAATGTCTTCATGCCCAGTAATATGTGTAGGCAAGGAAACTCCATTAGGGATGGGAGTGGGAAAAAATAGACAATTAATAAATGAATAAATATATGATTGACACATAAGGATAATACTGTAAAGTAAAATAAAGTGGAGTAAGGAAGATTGGGAGTTGGAGGGGAGTCTATTTTATATGCCGGGTTGGTAAAGGAAGGCCTGAGACGATGACATTTGTGCAAAGACCAGATGGAAGTGAGGGCTCAAGCCATATCCTCAGGGGAAGAGTTTTCTAGGCATAAAAACAAATGATAAAGGCCCTGTAGAAGGAGCTGCTTGGTGCATTTAAGGGACAGCAAGGAAACAACGTGGCTAGGGTAGAGAGGGCAAAGGGGAGCAGGGTAGATGAGGTTACAAAGGTGGTGGTTGGGGCAAGATCATATAACATGAAGCAGTAGTTGGACAGGACTTTTTTTTTTTTTTTTTGGAGAGACAGAGTCTCACTCGGTTGCCCGGGCTAGAGTGCTGTGGGGTCAGCCTAGCTCACAGCAGCCTCAAACTCCTGGGCTCAAGCAATCCTTCTGCCTTAGCCTCCCGAGCAAGCTGGGACTACAGGCATGTGCCACCATGCCCCGATAATTTTTTTCTATGTATTTTTAGTTGTCCAGCTAATTTCTTTCTATTTTTAGTAGAGACGGGGGTCTCACTCTTGCTCAGGCTGGTCTCGAACTCCTGACCTTGAGTGATCTGCCCGCCTCGGCCTCCCAGAGTGCTAGGATTACAGGCGTGAGCCACCACGCCCGGCTGACAGGACAGTTTTGAGATGTAAGTTAGGCTATGTGGTAAGCTCGAGCACACACAAAAGAAAAAGCTATTTCATGGTAGGTGTTGTTCATCAGCTGGCGGTGAGGGTAGAGAGTATACCTGAGAAGCCTAGACTAAAACATCTGTGTGTGTCCTTTATTTAGAAAAAAAATAGATGAAATTGCAATAAGAGAACAACCAGGAAGCTAAGTCAGATTTTAGTGCAGAGGCAGCAAAGTTACTGGTAAAGGCATAGCTTATTTTATTGTACTTTACTGTGCCTCACAGATAGTGTGTGTGTGTGTGTTTTTTTTTTTTTTTTTTACAAATTGAAGCTTTCTAGCAACCCTGCATTTAGAAAGTCTATCACTGCCATTTTTCAAACAGCATGTGCTCATTTTGTGTCTAGGTGTCATACTTTGGCAATTTCTTACAGTATTTCAAACTCTTTTATTATTATAACATTTGTTATGGTGATCTGTCATTAGTCATCTTTGATGTTACTATTATAATTGTTTTGGGGTACCACAAACTGTGCCCGTACAAGATAGCAAACTTAATGTTGTGTGTTCTGACTGCTCCACTGGCCAGCAGTTCTAAACTCTCTTTCCCTCTCATTGGGTCTCCCTATTCCCTGAGATACAACAATGCTGAAATTAGGCCCATTAATAACCCTACAGTGGCCTCCAAGTGTTCAACTGAAAGGAAGAATTGAACATCTCTCACTTTAAATAAAAAACTAGAAATGATTAAGCTTAGTGAGGAAGGCATCTTGAAAACTGAGATAGACTGAAAGTTAGGCCTCTTGTGCCAAATGGTTACCCAAGTTGTGAATGCAAAGGAAAAGTTCTTGAAGGAAATTAAAAGTGCTACTCCAGTGAAAACATGAAGAAAGCAAAGCAGCTTATTGCTGCTATGGGGAAAGTTTTAGTGATCTGGACAGAAGATCAAATCAGCCACGACATTCTCTTAAGCCAAAGCCTAATCCAGAGCAAAGCTCTAACTCCTTTCAATTTTATGAAGGCTGTGAGAGGTGAAGAAGCTGCAGAAAGTTTGAAGCTATCAGAGTTTGGTTCATGAGGTTTAAAGACTTTCATAGCTAGAGAGGAGAAGCCCATGTCTAGCTTCAGTGCTTCAAAGGACAGGCTGACTCTCTTGCTAGGGGCTAATGCAGCTGAAGACTTTAAGTTAAAGCCAATGCTCATTTACCATTGTGGATATCTTAGGACATTAAGAATTATGCTAAATCTACTCTGCCTGTGCTCTATAAATGGAATAACAAAGCCTGGATGACAACACATCTATTTATAGCATGTTCTTTTTTCCAATTTATTTATTTATTTTCTTTAAAAAAAAATTTCATATTATTATGGAGGCACAAACATTTTGGTTACATACAATGCCTTTGCATTGCCCAAGCCAGAGCTACAAGTGTATCCAACCCCCATAGAGTGTGCTCTGCACCCATCAGTTATGAGTTTACCCATCCCCTCCACACCACCCACCTGCCCAGCACCCAATGAATATTACTTCCAAGTGACAGCAAATTAGTACAACACGGCTTACTAAATACTTTAAGCCCATTGTTGAGACCTACTGCTCAGAAAGAAAAACATTTCTTTAAAAAGATTACTGCTCATTAACAATGCACCTAGTCACCCACAAGCTCTGATGGATATGTGCAAGGAGATTAATGTTGTTTTCATGCTTGCTAGCACAGCATATATTCTGCAGTCCATGGATCCAGAAGTAATTTTGACTTTCAAGTTTTATTTAACAAATACTAATACATTTTCTAAGGCTATAGCTGCCATAGATAGTGATTCCTCTGATAGATACGGGCAAAGTAAATTGAAAAACTTCTGGAAAGGATTCACCATTCTAGATGCCATTAAGAACATTCATGATTCATGGGACAAAGTCAAAATATCAGTATTGACAGGAGTTTGGAAGAAGTTGATATCCACTCTTACAGATGAATTTGAGGGGTTCAAGACTTCAGAGGAGGAAGTAACGACAGATGTGGTGTAAATAGCAAGAGAACTAAAATTAGAAGTGAAGCCTGAAGATGTGACTGAATTGCTGCAATCTCATGATAAAACTTGAACAGATGAGGAGTTGCTTCTTATAAGAAGTTCTTATAAGGAGTTGCTTCATATGACTCATGCATATAATGTGTAATGGGAATGTTAGGGTATATAGGATATCTATCACCCCAAACATTTATTATTTGTTTGTGTTGGGAACATTTCAAATCTAGTTATTTTGAAATACACAATAAATTTTTGTTAACTGTGCTGTCAAACAGTAGAACTTATTCCTTCTATCTAACTGTATGTTTGTACCCAGTCACCAACCTCTCTTCATCCCTACTACCCTTTTCTCAGCCTCTGACAATCATTCTAATCTCCACCTCTACAATATCAACTTTTTTAGCTCCCACATATGAGTGAGAACTTGCAATACTTGTCTTTCTGTGCCTGACTTATTTACTCTTAAAATAATGACTTCCAGTTCCATCCATGTTGCTACAAATGACGATTTCATTCCTTTTCATGACTGAATAGTATGCCATTGGGTATATATACGACATTTTCTTTATCCATTCGTCCATTGATAGACACTTAAGTTGATTCCATATCTTGGCTATTGTGAATAGTGCTGCAATAATTTGCAAGTCCAGGTATCCCTTTGATATACTGATTTCCTTTCCTTTAGATAAATACCGAGTAGTGGGATTGCTGGATCATACAGTAGTTCTATTTTTAGTTTTTTGAGAAACCTTCCTACTGTTTTCCATAATGACTGTAATAATTTACAATAGTCTATAAGAGTTCCCTTTTCTCTGCAACCTCACCAGCATTTGCTTTTGTTTTTATAATAACCATTCTAATTAGGGTGAGATTATATCTCATTGCGGTTTTGATTTGCATTTCCCTGATGATTCGTGATGTTGAGCATTTTTTCATATACTCTCTGTCCATTTGTATGTCTTCTTTTGGAAAATGTCTATTCAGATCCTTTGCTCATTTTTAATTATGGTTCTGTATGAATTTTAGGCTTGTTTTTTCTATTTCTTTGAAGAATGTAATTGGTATTTTCATAGGGATTGCATTAAATCTGTAGATTGCTTTGGGTAGTATGGTCATTTTAACAATGTTAATTCTTCTGATCCATAAGCATAAGATATCTTTCCATTTGTTTCTTTGTTGACTGCTTTCAACAATGTTTTATAGTTTTCCTTGTGGAGATCTCCTTGGTTAAATATATTCCTAGATATTTTATTTTATTTTTGTAGCTATTGTAAATGGGGTTGATTTATCTTTCAGCTAGTTTAGTGTATAGAAACACTACTAATCTTTGTATGTTGATTTTGTATCTTGCAACTTTATTGAATTTATTTATCAATTCTAAGAGTTTTTGAGGCATCTTGTCTATATTTAAGATCATGTCATCTGCAAAGAGGAACAATTTGCCCTCCTCTTTTCTAATGTAGATGCCTTTTATTTTTTTCTCTTTCCTGATTACTCTCACTAGGATTTTCAGTATATGTTGAATAGGAGTGGTGAAAGTAGACATCCTTGGCTTGTTTCAGTTCTCAAAGGAAAGACTTTCTGCTTTTCCCCATTCAGTAAGATGTTAGCTGTGGGTCTGTCATATACGGCTTTTATCATGTTAAGGTATGTTCCTTCTGTGCCTTGTTTGTTGAAAGTTTTTTTTTTTTATCATGAAGGGATGTTGAATTTTATCAAATGCATTTTCTGCATCTATTGATGATTGTACAGTTTATATTCTTACATCTGTGATGTGTCACATTTATTGATTTGCATAAGTTGAGCTATACTTGCACCCCTGGGATAGATCTTACTTGATCATGGTGTATTATTTTTTTGATATTTTGTTGGATTCGGTTTGCCAGTATTTTGTTGAGGATTTTTGCATCACTGTTTATCATGGATATTGGCCTATAGTTTCCTTTTTTGTTGTGTTCTAGTTTGGTTGTGGTATCACGGTAATGCTGGCCTCATAGAATGAGTTAGGAAGAATTGCCTTCAATTTTTTGGAATAGTTTGAGAAGAATTGGTGTTAGATCTTGTAGACTCGAGCAGTAAAGCCATCTGGCACTGGGATTTTCTTTGTTGGGAGACTTTTGATTACTGATTCAATCTCATTACTTGTTATTGGTCTGTTTGGGTTTTCTATTTCTTCCCGGTTCAATCTTGATAAGTTGTTTGTGTCCAGGAATTTATTCATTTCTTCTAGTTTTCCAATTTGTTAACATATAGTTGTTTATAATTATAAATAGCTCTAATGATCCTTTGTATTTCTGTATTATCAGTTATAATGTTTCCTTTTTTTGTTTCTGATTTTATTTATTTTGGTTTTCTCTCTCTCTTTCTTGTTAATCTGGCTAGAGGTTTGTTGACTTTATCTTTTCAAAAAACTAACTTTCATTTCATCGATCCTTTGTATTTTTTTAGTCTCTATTTGCTTAGTTCTGCTCTGATCTTCCTTATTTCTTTCCTTTTGTTAATTTTGGATTTAGTTTGTTCTTCCTTTTCTAGTTCCTTGAGGTGCATTGTTAGGTTGTTTATGTGAAATAGTTCTACTTTTTTGATGTGGGCATTTATTGCTATACAATTACCTCTTAGCATTGCTTTTTCTGTATCCCATAGGTTTTAATATGTTGTGTTTTTATTTTCATTTGTTTCAAGAATTTTTTATTTCCTTCTTAATTTCTTCATTAACCCAATATCTTTAAATTAAGGTTTGTATGATTTTTTTAGACATCATGCTATCTCACACTTAATAGACTACACTATAGTGTAAACATAGTTTTTATGTGCACTGGAAAACCAAAAAAATTTGTGTGACTCATTTTATTGTGATATTTACTTTCTTGCAATGACCTGGAATCAAACCCACAATATATTCCAGGTATTCCTATATGATTATTATAATGCCAGGATGTATTGACCACTTTAAATACATTATTTCTTTCATCCTCACTTTATTATTCTTTTTTTATAGGTGAATTACAGAAAGGTTAAGCAGATTTTCCAAAATCAAAACAAGATTTAACCTCAGGTAGTCTGGCTGCAGAGTCTATACTCTTAATCACAATAGTTGGCTACCAAAGAGGATTCAGAAACCCAGCTTCTGTACAATCCAAGTAAATTTGGCCCCTACTGTGTGCCCAGAACTAAGTAGGACTTATCTGGTAAGCTGGACAAAGGTGGTTCTTTAAACTCTGTCACATCCTACTAACTTAATCTGTGTATATACATACAGCTGGCTTTGGCACCTGGACTGCCTGAGACACAAGATTCCAACTGGTGTAGTAAAGAAACTTCTTGTTCTCTAAATTACTGGCTGAGTATGATCATGGTGAATCACCACTTAGGAAGGTGTTAAAGAGGACCCAGGGTCAGCCCTATGATGTATCCAAATTCTATATCCATTGCCTCGACTCCTATTGATGAGTGCTGCCAAGAATGCAGAGTGTTTGTCTGACATGACAGTATCCACTTATGTGGAAGCACTATGGGAATGATGGCACCCAGGAAGAAGCCTGCTCCCAGAATGCAGGAAACATTTTAGGGTCATGGGATTCAAGAATTCAAGGCAATAGTGTCTGAGATATCTCCAGATATTTTTCTAGATGACGTTGCCAAGGAAAACAGAGTTGAATGAAGGTCAGAATAATTAAATTTTATTAATATTTCTTCTTTCCTTTCAACCACATCGACACTAGGCCTGGCATATCCATTAGGTTTTGGTCAGGAAAAGAGAACCACCACCGTGAATATTATGGGCATGAGAGATTTCGTGGAGGAATTAGAGCTATGTGAATGTGATAGAAGCTAAAAGAGTGAAGGTGTAGAAGGCTTCCAGAAGTCTATAGAAAAAAATCACTGTGGAGGAATTCTAAAAGCTACCACTTGTGGCCTCTTTGACCTAGGAATAATGGCTTCCTCTTTGCATCCACCTTCTTAATCTCACAGAAGTTTCTTTCACTGGCAAACTCTAGTCCAGAACTATAAAGGAAGAGGTTCTGGGAAATGTAGTTCCCAGACATAGAAAGATGTGATGATAATGACGGTGCCAAGTTTGTAGCAGATAATATGGCAGACCTGGTATAAAATCTCTATGAGCGTAAGGGTCAAAGTGCTGAAGACAGAAATCCCCCAACTGCTCTCACCAATACCCTCGGCTTTTTGACCTACATCTGTATACCATACTTGCTGCACAGAATCCCTCTTTGGGATCAACGTTACCCTGTATACCCTCCTACTATCTACAAATGGAGGAAATAATTCAATGCCAGTTTCACTCCATGTTTTTCTACCTGTGGTAACTTTTCTAAACTATTACCACTTTCCATGAGCTATAAGTCAAACACCAACCTCATTTTCTACTTTCAGAGAAAATAATGATCATTTCTTAATTTCTTGTGACACCTTTAGAAACTTACATCCTCTGCACTCCTCCTGATCTCCTGATGTTCTCTTGCAGTGTGAAAAAATTTTCAACTCTGTACTAGGGCAATCCATGTTGTTCTAGGTCCCATTGCCTCTCATATTCTCATGGAACTTCCATCCTTGACAGCTTTGTTTGACAACTCTATCCTTAATACTATCTCCTCTCTTGGCTTCTGTACTACCACTATTCTCTAATTCTCTTGTTATGTTTTTCACTCTTCACTGTAGTATCCTCATTTTTCCTCTGTGTACACTTTAAATATTGTATTTCCTTGTGTTCTATCTGAAGTCATTTTTTTTACTTTATTTGTATACTTTTTATGAGAGACTTATTCATATCCATGGCTTTGACATTAACCCAATTTGATAATAACTGATTGCCCCTTTTCTGTACTTTTGACTAGTATATTCAGCTGTTCTTATCTCTGCTTAGATGTTGTATGAGGCAGGCTAAGCTGCTATAACAAAAAGACTCTAAAAATTAATGACTTGAAGGACAATAAGCATATTTCTCTATCATGTAAGCATCCCAAAGTGAGTGTCCTCGATTAGAAGACAGCTCTGATACATGCAGGGACCCAGGCTAATGGAGGCTAATGCCATCCTCAACTTGTGACTTCCTAGGGCATTTTGGTCATCACCATTCTAAACAGTAAAAAGAGGAAGGAGCAAAAATCTAGGCACAAGTATTTCTTCTTAAGCAAGTGAGAAAGAAGTTGCATTCTTTGCTCTTGGTCACCTTGCACCAGCAAGATCTTAGTCATATGCCCACCACCCCACTGCAAGGAGCGACTGGGAAATGTAGTTTCAAAGGAGGGCTGGGCAGCTACATATTAGCTTCCATTGTGTAAAGAAGGGAGAAAATGGATTCTGGTAGACAATGAGCAATCTCTTCCATAGGTATCAATGTGTACAAAATGGACTTCATAATTTTTTCCCACTTTGTTTTTTCTCTTCTTCCTTTAGTCCTTTTATCTGTTCACCATAATTCACCCCATTATGTATAACAGAATCCCAAGAATTACCCTAAACTCCACTCTCTCGTTTTCCAAATCCAGTATATTATCAGATTCTGTCAATTTTAGTGTCTAAATATTTCCCTGAACCATGCCCTTTCTGCTCCCACTCCCACTACCTTTCTTACCTGGATTTCTGAAATAGCATTTTAAATGGTCTCTACTTGCCTCCAGTCTTGTCATCCTCTAAGTGATCCACTGTGCAACCTCCAGAATGAACTTTCTGAAATACAAATTGAATCACAGGACTTTCAAATCCTTCAGTAGTTACTCAATACTGTTTGGATAAAACCCAAACTTCTTGGCATGGATTAGGAAGGCCTTTGTGAGTAGGTGCTCAATACATCTTCATTGAATGAACAAATGATCAAGCGCTTGCCTACTTCCCTGTCCTGTCAGCCACCACTTCCCCACATCTACTTATGTACAAACATATGGAAGTCCCCTAAGTTCTTTGTATCCACTGTGTTGTTTTATGACCCTGTGCTTTTGCTGGAGCTGCTCCATCTGTCTTCAATGTCCTTCCTCCCTTTTCTTTCTCCTATTAGACTCAGTTAGTTCAAATACTACTAGCTCAATTATTCCTCCCAAGATATGTGTACATACAGGATAGTGCATATCATACTCTGCTATAATTTTGTCTTTATGTGCATCTTTTAACATATACAGTAGTCCTTCTTACCTGAGATTTTGCTTTCCACGGTTTCAGTTACCCACAGTCAACCATGGTCTGAAAATATTAAGTGGAAAATTCCAGAAATAATTCATAAATTTCAAATTGTGCGCTTTCTGAGTTGCATGATGAAATTTCACACCATCCTGCTCTCTCCCATTAGTCCCTTAGTAGCCATCTTGGTTATCAGATTAACTGTTGTGGTATTGCAGTGCAGTTCCAGCAAGTCTTATTTTACTTAATTTTTCTATTTTGTTATTGGTTATTGTTGTTAATATCTTACTGTGCCTAATTGATAAGTTAAATTTTATAAGGGGTATGTATGTATAGGAAAAACCAGAATATATAGGGTTTGGTACCATCTACAGTTTCAGGCATCCACTGGGGGTCTTGGAACATATCCCCTGAGGCTAAGGGGGGACTACTGTATTTATTTTTTTATCACATATATGCCTGGCACAGCCTGGCTGCCCTTATGGAATATGCAGTCCAGCTGGCAAATTCATATTAAGCACTGCACAAATATAAACAACTATGAAATACAAGCTGTGAGTTCTATAGAGAAAAATTATAGAGCACTAAGAGACAGCATAACTAGGACATCTAATTTAGATTGGAAGTTAAGGGCCAGAAAGAGTTTCTCTGAGAAAATGACATTTAAGCAGAAACTTGGAGTCTAACTTTGATACTTGCCGTCTTCACTTTCTCACTTTCCATTTACTTTATTTTTTATTTTTCGCATAGACAGGGCAAGACTGGTCTCGAACTCCTGGTCTCAAGGGATCCTCCAGCCTTGACCTCCCAGAGTGCTAGGATTCCTGTGCCCACTTCCACTTACTTTTTAATCCACTGTTTTGACCCCTGCCTGGGGGTTTATGTGTATGTTATTTCCTTCGTCTCAAATGACCAGCTCTGCTGGGAGTTGAAATCCTCTCCATTGTTCTTTAAGATTCAGTTAATTCCAGCCTCAACCTCTGTGAAAACTTTCCTGACTCTCCCAGGGAAAATTAATCATTTCTTCCCCATTTTAAATCTGCTTTTATTATAACATTAATCACCTTGACTGAAATCTCCTTGAGATGAAGACCTATCCAATACTTCCTGCATCCTGCTGTAGTCCTGTTCCCTTTGAATCTTGTGACTCTTTTGTTCAGTCTAAATATTCCTGCTTCTTTCAAACATTCTTCTTATAACATGGCTTATAATCCCAATGATTTCTTTTTAAATGCATTTCAACTTACTAATATTTCTTAAAATGTCACCCTTAGCTGAATCCAATTCTAAAAGAGTGATCTAGCTCCATAATGTTAAAAAGACCATTACTTCCCTTATTCAACAGCTAGCCTTCTAATGCCTGCTTAAGGCTATATTGAATTTTTTGGCAATTATATAACAATATGCAATCATGCTGAGTTGACTGTGGAGAGAATGACTATTACTAAACCAACTCAA
This sequence comes from Lepilemur ruficaudatus, assembly GCA_963574885.1. Classification (NCBI taxonomy): domain Eukaryota; kingdom Metazoa; phylum Chordata; class Mammalia; order Primates; family Lepilemuridae; genus Lepilemur; species Lepilemur ruficaudatus. Next base: position 28,713 of record CAUYRT010030037.1, read on the forward strand.
TCTTATCCTATACTTTTGCTCCTAGTGTTTTGGACTCAAGCAAAGAACATCACATTGGCCCTTTTACAACTTTTTGTTTTATTCAGCCCATTAATCTAGGCTGCTAAGATTTTTTTAAAACCTATTGTGACCTGAAAGTATTATTATCCTTTCCAACTTTCTGTCATCTGTGAATTTAATGAATCTGTTTTAGACATCAGCATCTAAGTCATTAACAAAAATGCTAACTAAAATAGGGTGTGCATTGAACCCTAGCATGACACTATAAGCGTTCTTAAGAAAGATACTAATTTGTTAATCACCACCTTTAGTTTAGGCAATTATATAATTGCCTATGCAACCAAGATTTCTCCAACTTTTCCATTAAGATATTACAAGAGATCTTGCCAAATGCCCTATTGAAGTTCAATGACATATCTTTCAGCATAATATTATGATGTAAATTTAAGTTAGGAATGAAAATGCTTTTATTGAACTAAGATAAAATGAACAATGAACATGGCTTTTATACAAAACATGATCAAGAAGGTAGTACCAGAAACCTAGAAATACAACTCTTGGGAGATGGGACTTTAAGAAGAAAAATTTGAAAGTAGTGAAATGGGTGCAGCAGGCAGCACTATGAATGGCTGTAGGCAGCTGTCCCCAGCCTTTCTGGCACCAGAGACCGGTTTCATGGAAGACAATTTTTCTACGGACCCAGGGCAGTGAGGGGAACGATAGTTTCGAGATGATTCAAACACATTGCATTTATTGTGCACTGTATTTCTATTATTATTACACTGTTAACCTCTCTGCTAATGATAATCTGTATTTGCAGCCGCTCCCCAGCACCAGCGTCACGCCTCAGCTCCACCTCAGATCGTCAGGCATGAGATTCTCACAAGGAGCGTGCAACCTAGATCCCTCGCATGCGCAGTTTACAGTGGGGTTCCTGCCCCTATTAGAATCTAATGCTGCCATTGATCTGACAGGAGGTGGAGCTCAGGTGGTGATGTGAGTGATGGGGAGCGGCTATAAATACAGATGGAGCCTCGCTAGCTTGCCCGCTGCTCACCTCCTGCCGTGCGGCCCAGTTCCTAACAGGCCACGGACTGGTACCGGTCCTGGGCCCAGGGGTTGGGGACCGCAGGTTATAGGTATGACCATCAGAAGAGATTTCAAAATGAAAATACAGAAAATTATTGGAACAAATTAAGTGAAGGGATTCAAACGGAGTTTTGTTGTATATCTTTCTTCTTTAGGCATTGAACTAACTCCATGGAGTAGATAATTGAGGATTGAAGACATAAGTAACAGCTATTTAGTTTAGGAAGAGTGTTTGTAGCGGGGACTGTAGAAAACTAATATCCAGGGTTTCGGTGGCTTCAAAGATTCAATTCAGAATAGTCTATTCAATTCAGAAAAGTCTCAGAGGAGTAGATCTTTTCTTCTTTAATGAGTAAGAAAGCTAGGCCTGAAAGAGTGTTGGTCTAACCTGAAGGTACAGGTAAAGTTGGAAAGACCAAGGAGCACCTGAGGCACATCCTAAGTCTAGGACTAAAAAAATGGCCCTTCCAGGATGGGGAGGAGCTTGATCAATAAACTAGTGATGAAAGATAAGGCTCGGCCGTTAGACAGATGGTTCCTCACAGCAAGATGAGGTTGGTGAGGAGGCAGATCCTGACGGGCCAAACTTGGGAACATGTTCTGTAGACTCTGGGAAATAAGACTCTGGGAAATGAGCTGGCTGTGAGCTGATTACTAAATAGATACTCTTATCATCACTTATTTTATAGGTGAGGAAATTGCCCAAGACATTAAATATTAATAACTTGCCTGAGGTTACATGTCTAATATATGGCAGAGGCAGGATTTGAACCCAGGCAGTCTGACTCCAGAGTCCACTATAACCACTCATACGGTGCTGCCTCCTCTGTGAGGCCTTCTTGAACTTACCATGGCAGTTACATGCTTCATCTGAGTTCTCATAGATCTAAGTTATACTTTTGTAAGTATTCACATTATGCCTTAAGTTACCTTGCATTGCTGTTTGTCTTTCTCCCCCACCCCCACACACAGATGGAAGCTCTTTAAGAGCAGGATTGAAGCCTTGTATTCCACCACCCCTCTGCACCAGTGCAGTGCCTGGAATTCAGTGGCATTCAGTAGAGGTTCACCAGATAGATGTTTTATAAGTTATGATTATCAGTTGGAGGTGGCAATGACCAACTCTGCCTTACTTAGGAAGAATAGCATTTTACAGGAAGGATATATGGTGGCTTATAAAATCAACTGAGGGACTGAAGAAACATGTAAAAAAAAAAAAAAGCCACAGACAGGAAATGAGCGAAATTAAGCACCAAAAAAGCCTGTCAGGACTTGGTTGTGTGCAAAAAGAAAAAAACAATCAGTTGGTACATGTAAGACACTTACAATAGTATGTTTTTATATCATGTTGTAAGGGACTGATAATATTTGCTATTCTTGTGTGAACTTGGTCTTGAAGGCTATCAAGTTCACCAAGTGGAGGAAGAAGGACCAGCATATGCTAAGGCTGCTATCTAATAAGGCATGGTGTGTTCATGGAATTTCTGAAAGCATGGTGTAGCCGGGGTATAAGGTATACCAAGGTGGGAAAGCCAGGGTAAAGCATAGCAGCAGATGAGTTTGGCAAAGGACAGAAACCAGAATGGGTAGGGCCTTGTATATCTTTATCTGATCAAGTCCTCATTTGGAATTTATTCTAAGGGCAAAGGGAGACCAATGGTGGCTTCTAAATAGGGCAAGAGATGTGCGTAGTACGCATAGGGTCTGTTGGATTGTGAGTTGCCTGAGACCTGTTTAATCACAAATGATTGGATTTTCTGATGGGAATGGAAGGGCAGGAAAAAACTGGAAGGCACTGTGCTGACTCCTGAGCACTGTTGAGGACTCACATGAAAATTGCTAAAGAAATTACATGCAAATGTTGACTGCAACTTTATAGAGATTCATTTGAAGCCATCACTGCTGAAGAGACCCTCAGAGTCATTTAATCAGGGAAGGCTCCCCAGAGGAGGCACATTGTAAGCTTGGTTTGAAGGAAGGGATCATGGTTTGCCTGAACTTCTCATCTTATCAAAGAAAGAATGAAGGGCCAGAGAAAGGGAGCGTCTGGCTGATGGTCATATTGCAGAATTCAGATGGCTGACTTTTCCTACTGCATTGTGTTGCTGCCACATGAAGCCTCCACTTGACTCTCCTGTTTATAAGTCAGAGAGAACAGTCCAAACATAGCTTCTAAGGCCATTGGGAAGGATCCCTTTTGAAAACAAGCATAAATTCATTTATGAGATTCAGAGATCTCTGGGTAAATGCTCTTCAACAACATGTGTGGGTGAGAGACTGCTCATGAGCTCTATAGAGCTGAAACTACCTTGTAAAGACCGAGGGCAGGGCCTGGAAAGGAGACACTCCCTCTGTGGAATGCACATGCATCTGCTGTAGGAAAAAGCTTGGCATAGACAAAATTTTATTACTAGTTCTTAGGTCTGGGGAGAGGTGAGGTTTGCCATTCGGTGTAGAGGGAATGAAACGTGCCTCCATTTGGCAGATGGACAAATTCTCCTATTAAGAAGTGTGGGCTTAGCTCTTGTGGCATGCCACTGAACTGGATAAACTGATTGATTTCAACAGATACCACAAATCACAGCAGAGCCGCCTGCAGGACCCACATCCACCTAGGAGAGGTGCTTATGTAAGGGTGTAGAGCAGAGAAATCAACAGATTAATCTAATGGCAAAACCCTGGAAGGGAGACAGAAGGCCAGAACCAGTTAAGTGAGAAAGATCAGGTCATGGGTGGAAAAAATACAAATTTGTGGTTTTCCTCAGATTACTACATTGCTGCTTAATTTGGGGATAAATAATACCCTGTGTTATGAGAAGGTGTGACTTAATTTTTCATTGATTGTGGGTAAGGTGGTGTAATTAAATATTACAACATCCATACATAAGACAAACAAATATTTCAACAATAGGTATGGCTACTGATCTTATCATGAAATTGATGGTAATTAGAGCAGTGAGTTCCTGGCCGGTGTGTCATGGAAAATAGAAGTGGATTTTAGTTGTTGCTTTTATAAGGGCAACTATGTGTTTGTTGTGAGTGGTAGGCAGTGGGAAAAAATCCCTGCAGAAATGAGAGAGGGTGTTTTGGGAGAGGAGGTCATGCCTGTGATGACTAGAGTACCATTACAAACACATCTCTCTGCACCTGAGAATGTGGCCCAAATAGCAATTTGTAGGATGAATGATGACTGTAGCAGAGCCATGCAAAATCATAACAAGGCTAAGATTAGTCTGGGGGGTCCACAGGCAGAAAGCATGGGTTTTTGCACTCTGAGCTAAGATGCTTTGGTTATTTCAATGTACTTCCTATTTTGTCTATTAATTTCACGCTAGCTCCTTGATGGAGAACTTAGGTCCGGTTCATTTAATAATATGCCAGCACAAAATTGGTGCTCATAAACTCATAGTAATATACAAATCAACATAGAACAGCATTCTTATTATTTGTGATTATTTGTATTTGAGATTGAGGTTGCAAAATAAGGTAGATTTCAGCCTGTACATGGAAATTTTCCTTGGTGGATGGTGACTTCTATTACTATACTATAATTATTATATTTTATTTTCCTCTGTGGATAGTGGCTTCTATAGATTCTATTCTATCCAAATAGAATCCAAGTGATGATTATGTCATTATACATGATGAAATGTATCATAAAACAAAAAAGTATTTTTCTTGTCAACGTGGCTCTGATTGTTCTGGTTTGTTAAATGCGCCTAAGTCAGATGCAACAGTTGAAAATGGTCGACTGTGCCCTGCCCGACAGCATACTCCCTCCATTTCTCTGCCTGTGTGCTGTGGCAAAATAAGCCAGTTAGAGATCCACTCCCTATTTTCTTAACTAACAGCATAATATATTTGAGAGGGAGAGATGAAATAGTGAGAAGCTGATTTTGTCCTGATGGACAGGACAGGGTCTTGTGAGAGAAGGGGTGAGGGTTGATGTTACATTGGTACATTTAGAATAATACACTGATTCAGCCCTAAACCTCAGGTTTTCTTTGAGATGGAAATCCCGTAGTTAAGCCATCGTTCAGAGAAGCTGCTAAAACCCAAAATTATCTTCATAGGAAGAAAGCCCAACCAGTGAGAATCTTCTATACTAAGTGAAGATCTGTCTGATAACGACCATTTGTATCTTTTCCTCTTTCTTCAAACATTCTTTGCTTTATAAATGACTGGCCTTAAAGATTACTTCATTCAATTCTTAACGTTTATTGAGGGTTTACCTTACCATGTACCAGGCACTTTTAAACATATGGATTTATCTGTCCTCATGACTACTTATGAGAAAATACCATTATTTTATTCACTTTAGAGATGAGATAATTAAGACAGGTACCTTAATCAAGGGCACACCTCTTGGAAGGTTTGAACTCTGGTAAACTTGCTCCCTAGCACACAATCCTAACCACTGCAATCTGCTGATATGGGCTACTCTATGTCCCTGAAAACAGTCCATAGATAAGCTATTCTGCAATCACACATATTTATATAATAGATATGTGTATATACATACAAATATGATTTGCATAACGTATAATTTATGTTTTGCATATATAATTTGCATATAAATTTGCACATATAAATATACATTTTGTATAGATATATGTAGTAATTTGCATATAGAAGAGGGTCTGGAAGGAATTAAATAACAATGGCTATTTCTGGTAATAGCATTGTTGGTATTTTTTGTATTCATCTCTTTGCTTGTGTCTTTTATGATTTGTCTGTGGTAAACACATGATTTGTAGCTATTATTTTTTAATTTAAAAAAGGATTTTTATTTCTTTACTTAGGAAATTTAAAAACATGCATTGACTCAGTTTCTACCTGCTCAGTACAGAATTATACAAAGCCCAAGCAAAACCCTGAGTCTGACACAGATCAATGGAACAGAATAGAGAATCCAGAAATATACATATTTACAGCCAACTCATTTTCAACAAAGATGCCAAGAACATACATTGAGGAAAGAATACCTTTTTCAATAAATGGTGCTGGGAAAACTGGATATTCATATGCAGGAGAATTAAACTAGACCCCCCATCTCTCATCAGATTACAAAAATGAACTCAAAATGAATTAAATACTTAAATGTAAAACCTGAAACTATGAAACTACTAGAAAAAAATAGAGAAAATACTTTAGGACATTGGTCTAGGGGCAAAGATTTTATAGGTAAGACTTTAAAACCACAGACAACAAAGACAAAAATAGACAACTGAGACTACATTAACTTGAAAAGCTTCCATACAACAAAGGAAATAATTAAAAGAGTGAAGAGACAAACTGTAGAATGGGAGAAAATATTTGCAAACTATTCAACCAACAAGTAACTAATATCCAGAATATACAAGCAACTTAAACAATTCAACAGCAAACAAATAATCCAATGAAAAATGGGCAAAGAATCTGGAGTAGACATTTCTCAAAAGAAGACATACAAATGGCCAACAGGTATATGAAGAAATGCTCAAGATCACCAATCATCAGAGAAATGCAAATCAAAACCGCAATTAGATATCATTTCACACCAGTTAGAATGGCTATTATAAAAAAAAAATAACACATGTTGGCGAGGATGCCACTACTCATTATATATATGTATTGAAATATCACTCTATATCCCATAAATAGGTACAATTATTATGTATCAACAAAAAATAAAAGGGAAAAATGCAAAACAAACAAACAAACAAAAAAGCAAAAACACCCTGGGTTTGGAGCAGCACCTGGCTATCTGGTGACCTAACTGGTTTACTTTTCTTTTCCAGACAGTAGAGCAGAGACTTCCAATGGCGTGTGTTACTGTGTTGGTACCCAGGACACTTCTCCAAGAAGTATTCCTCTTAAGAGTTGTTCCCACTTGTCACGTTGTGGTTTCAGCTCTTTTTTAGAGACTTGCTAGATAAACTGGAACCAATGCCTCCTCTGCACTTCACCCAGAGCTAGAGGCTCAAAACTGCCTGAAAGCACCATGGAATGGGGAGCCTCTTCCTTTGAAGCTATGTTTAGCACTGTGAAAAGAAGGCTCAGGGGCTCATTTCAGCCAGGATGGGTAGGAGGTGATGCCGCCTTGAAAGCGTAGCCTTTTCTGTTCCAACAGGCCCCACACCCTCACCTTATCCCCTCTACAAGGACTAGGCCTTGTAGAGCTGTAAGCCTCTCACACTCATGCAGGCACTAGAGGCAAAGCCATTTGGCTGCTATAGTTTCTTAGTTTATTTCCCTCTGCTAAATGGAAATATGTAAGAATAGGATGTGCCTGCCCAACCCATCTTCTAGAGCTGTGGCAAAGGGAACCGCCATTTATTACTTGTAGCTCATGTATAAATGGGGAACACTGAGGACCTGCCACACAGAGCTGAGTGGCCTGCATCAGTCCTGGGATGAATCCATAGTGTTCATGTGAGGGACCAGAACAAGAGTAGGCCATGGCCTTGGTCTCAGGGCCCCTAGGAGAAGCGCACAGACTGCCATTTTCTGCCTTCAGGAGGAAAAGCCATGGGATGTTTACCTCCCTGCCTCTCTGTCGGGACTGCTCCAGAAATGTGCTTTCCCAGGAAAGATAAGATAACCAGGTCATCCTCGCACAGTGGAGCCATGGCCCTGGCAAATGATGTAGCTGTATGGATACTGGGAGCCATTTGCCAGTGGGAGTGGCTCTGTGAAGGGAGCCCCTAAACACACACACGCACACACACGCACGTGCACACACAATCAGCCTCATTGCTGAGAGCAGCTGGGTGTGGGTCACTACTGAAGTTTTAGAGCTGCTTCCTCTGGGTGCTGCTGTGCCCAAGACCACACTACTGAACCTGTTCCCATGTCTGATACCATCTTCCCATTCCAGCAAAAGCAGATTTCCTGCAGGAGCTCCTTTAGAAGCATTAGTATCAACTGCCACCAGGAGGCAGAAGTTCAGTACACCTGCTCTCTATACGAATAGGGTGCTATCTGGTAAAAGGTCTGCTGGGCCTTTGGAGGGAGGCTTCAGCCCTGAGTGTCCCTAAGGACAGGGGCACTTTACACACTATGGCCAATGTGACTGGGACTTATGAGATTTGCAAGAGCCAACAAAACGTTTGAATCAAAATAAATAGATTGATGCCTTTCTATAGGTATATGTGTATGTCAGCTCCAAAATAAATGTGCAAAATGGAAATCTATAAACATTTAAATGAAAATGTCTAGAAATAAAACTTTGTGAATTTCATTCATTGTTAAATTTAGTATTAATAAAAAATTCTTACTTGTTAAGCAATTTTTAAGATGTATATTTTCCTCAAGAATGTGCTCCGTAATTGAAAAAAAAATAGCTAAAATCAGGTGAATGTACTACTTATGTCCTAATTGAAAAAAGAAAATTTTGAAAAACTTTTTCAAAAAATTTTCAGCACAAATTATATTTGACTTGTCTGCACGTGCATTTTAATATGTTTGATACGATGTGGAAGGATGATTCCTCTATCCTACAACAGAAAGAGAACATCTTGAGGCTATGAATAAACACACTCCATTTCCATCAAGTCTCTCTCTACTTTTCTCAGTTATTCCCTCGGCTCTAAAATAACACGCACATTGTTTGAAAGAAGCCTCTATGCAGAAATTTTTAAAGTTCAAAGAAAGCCAGTTAATCTCAAGAGGAGATGGAGGGGGCATGGCCTGGGATGGAGCAGCTGCTTACCTTGGTGAATGCCCTGTGGTCACAGGGGTTAGAACCTGGCTCTAAGACCTCTGGGCTTGGAGCCACCAGGAGAGTACATCCTTCTTGACTGGCAGACTCACATCTGCCGAGCCCAGAGACTGGGATTGGCATTCCTGATTCCAGTTCATTTATTTACAACAAGAAACATGGCTGTTGAAATTACTGGTCCCTCATAACCCTCTTCCTCTTCCTGGAAGCTCTCCAGGAACATGGATCCTGACCATGGAGTCTTCTAAAGGCACAAGTGGGCTCCATATTTTCATGGCCAGAATCTTCTGTTGAGGTTGGAGGTGGGAATCAGAAGGGCCACTCTCTATGGCTTCCCTCCACCCCTTTTGGGTAGTAATTCACACACTCTGGGGCCCTGTCTTCTCTGTGAGGTGTGAGCTGACGCTGAATTGAACCTAGGTTTAGTCCTAGCTCTGACTATTTCTAATTGCGTAACTGTTGAAAACTCCATTTTCTTATTTGCTATGAGCATCATTAAACTATGTTTCCATAGTCACAGGTCTGTGTAGGGATTACATCAACCTGTGTATGTTAAAGGAGAGATCAAGTTATTGAATTTTTTCAACAAATGATTATTGAATGCTAGGCACTACTTTAGGTAAGGGAAGAGCAGGAACAACATGTAATATTGATGAATTTTACTAAATTCCTCTCCACTGGGACTGTGCCATTTTGCATTCCCACCAGAAAGTTTGAAAGTGCCTCCTTCCCCACAACCTCATCAACAACATCTATCCTCAAACTTTTAGATTTTTGCCTCGCTGACGGTGAGAAATGGTATCTTGGTATAGTTTTAGTTTGTGTTTCTAGCATCATAAACAAGCTTTAGAATTTTTTCGTACATTTAAGTTTCGTTTTTCTTCTGTGAGCTGTTTATACTTTTTGCCCATCGTTATTTCTTATTTTGTGTTTGTGTGTTCTCACCCCCACCTTTTTCACTTTTTTAAAAATTAAGTTGGTTTGTGGTTTCCTACTTTGCTGATTTTTTTCAAAAAAGTTATTTATTTACTTTTAAAAATTTTCATTAATTTCTCATACTTTTATTAATTTTTCCTCTTTTTTGTTTTCTTCATAGATATTTTTCTAGCTTTTCAACTTGTGCATTTAATTCATTTATTTCAATTTTTATTGTAGTTAGGACTATGAATTTTTCTTGGGGCATTCTGTTTCTACAGATTCTTTTATGTCTAGTTTACTTATCATCATTTTTTAAAAGTTCTGCAATTTTGTTTTCTATTCATCACCTTTTATCCAAGACCAGTGTAATAGCATGTGTGTATGTGTGCATGCTGATAATTTCCAACAACAACAACACAGATTTGCCAAAACTCATCAATATTTCATGTGCATGCCTGTAAGAATGCTATTTGTATTATTTCTGTTTTTCATAATGCATGGATGTCTTCTTTGTGGCCTGATATTGAATATTCCATATGTAGAAGATGTAATTTTATTGTTAGGTTAATAAATTGTTGAGTTATATGTATGAAAGAGTTCTTTATATCTTGTTGACTGTGCTGTTTCTTCTCTACACTAACTGTCTTGAACTGAGAGAGGTGATTAAAGTGCCCTATTATTATTACTGTGTCATTTTCTTTAAGTTTGTCCTGTGTCTCCTGGAGTTTTTGCTTTATCAGAGTTGTGCTAGAGTACTGAATGTATAGATATTAAAAACTGCCGGCCGGGCGCGGTGGCTCACGCCTGTAATCCTAGCACTCTGGGAGGCCGAGGCGGGTGGATCGCTCAAGGTCAGGAGTTCGAAACCAGCCTGAGCAAGAGCGAGACCCCGTCTCTACTAAAAATAGAAAGAAATTAATTG